>WEIS01009032.1:0-11516 GCA_013389965.1 Todus mexicanus | reverse complement strand
ATGCAGACCACACTTTGCATCTGTCATCTCCACACAGCAATAAAGACCTTGCTTCTTCCAACAGAGGAGTGGAAGTTCTTAGAAGAATTTAGGCTTTCGACTGTTTCCAGCTGGTCTGAGCCAAAATGACGATAAGCATTGGAATCAAGAGAAGATAATTGGTCTTTTCTGTGCTTTTCAGTGATCTGCTTGCAGCCACTGGTGAGGCTACGTCTACACAAAAGACAGATGTTGAAGTCCAAAAAGTCTTACCCATTGCCTCGTGTTCACATACAAGCCGTAACTATTTGAAAAAAAAACAAAAAACAAACCAAATCTAAAATCAGTGCCTGAACTCTCCTTTCCAGGAGGATTAGTCCAATGATCCGTGCCAGAGTCCTGGGACATTACACATGTCTATTTAGAGGCCAATTTGAAGTGAGAGGTCTCTCTTCAGGCGCACGAGAATCCCATTTGCTGTGTTATCTGATGAACAGAGTTGATACAGGACCACTAGTTTTTGAGTTACTGCACTAAAGAAAAGTATTTTAGATTTTCAGTCTTTTCCTCAATTAATCTGGTCACTTTTTTTGCAAGTTTTTACTAGATTTTTGAAACTTCTAGGAATACAAGCTGCAAAGACCTCTTTTGTCTTCAGAAATACATCTTCCTTTTGTATTCTCACATATTATAGACTAACTTAATTTTCTTTGCTACATATAAAATGAAAAATTTCACAGCTTTGCAGCATTGTTATTCTGCTGTGCATAGTAACCCAGAGTAGGAAAAAGCAAACATTTGCAGTATTTACTGACTTCTGAATCCTCTTATTAGTGACTTGATTGTACATTTTAATTCTTCCTGCAAAAACCTGAGGGCTATTACTTCTAGTAAATAAAATTTAGAATTCATAACCAGAAATCTACAGGCTTGGGCAGCTATATAAAACTGTATTTATTTAAAAAATATGTTTGTGTGCATAGTGCTTTCAATAGAAAAATAATCTGCTGCAAGTATTTCACTAACCTTGATTTCTAGTGCTAATGTTTTTCAGAACATTTAATTTCACATACAATTTAGATATTATTCTTTGGTAGCAAGAAGGACGTATTTCACATGTTTCACATCTACCGTGTATGTGAATACAAGTATGTTGTTGCTTTATTTCTTTTCCCATCAAGTACAGAGAATTTAATTTTAATATACATTTAAATAGTGTATTACTCCTCCTCCCTCTCCTAATGTAAAAGCCGTGATCACGTATTTGTATCCATAAAGTGAACTGTGGTTGCCATTTGGTCATGACCGATAGTTCAGATCCGTGGCAAAGCGATGTCTACGTGTCCTGTTGCATCCTTGGATCTAGTTGGGTTAATGCAAAAGACAGTGCACGTTAATGTTTATGCGGGTAGTGTGATGCAGATTAATGTTTATAAGGATAAATGGCACTGAAGTTCTCGAGACGATGAAAATATAGTCCCAAAACGATCACAGATGGAAAGCATTAAACAAATTGTTTAAACTGCAACCGTCTAATTAGGGAGAAATTACTGGGCTGCTCTAAAACAACTGCTGGTCAGAGATTTTAAAGATACAGTGTTGTGTGCTATGGAGAGTTAGGAAACAGTTTAAATAAATTCTGATAGATCGTAAACTAAATTCTTCTGAAGAACTACACCTTTCCACTATCAGAGCTATAGGTAATCAATTTGAATTCTCTAACAAAGAACAAGACAGACATATCAATTCTTTCTAGCAGCTCATCTAAAAGACACACGTCTTACAAGTTTATATCTGTTTCTCATTAAGTTTATAAACACTTAGAATCATCAGAATGTGTATTTCTAAATCCAGTGTGATCCTGGAGCGTACAAGATATTTAAACAATGAAGATAGTGCCAAAAAGGTGTAGCCAGGCAAATTTTCCCCTCACTTGTTAGAATGTTTGGATCAAATTGAAACGACAGGGGTGATGTTTTATCCTCATATGCAAAAATATGCTCAAAATTCCAGTGTTTCTGTAACAAAAAGGTAATGTTATTAACTTAATTTGTGAGGTTTAATTTATGGCTGGTGGGTTAGAAGTGACACTGAACCATCTGCTCTACAGTGGATTCTCTCAAAACAATCGGTTGCAAAGGCAGAAAGGTCTTTAAAATGTGGAATGTGGTCATAATATGAACTTCATTTTGTGTTGATCTAACAAATCTGAAACTTTGCTAAATATTTGTGATTTATAAGTTTGTATTTATTGATATTCTAAAAAATATACCTTCTTCTGACATACGTGTACTGGAGTAAACCTACACCCCTCAAAAAGAACCATTGTCTGACTTCTAGCGTAGTCCGTGAAACATTTGGCTTGGACCACAAGATTCCCAAAAATATGTTTTAATCCAAAATGACCATCACAGAGGTTGTGTAACAAACAGATGTATTTTGAAATGACATAATTTTTTGAGATCTTAGCTTGAAAAATGAAGACATCCTGGCATACTTTGCTTCTCCTCACATTTGCAGAGTTGAAACTTAGACGGCTGTGTGCTGAGATACTCCTTCACCATTTGGATGTTGTGACATTTCTCTAGCAGAATAATTCTGCTTTTTTTAATTTTTTATTTTATTTTTTTTTGTCTGCTAGTGGACCAGAATTTAACTCATTAGTTAGAGAAGATTCAGGGGAACGTGGGGAAGGGCAAAGGCTGCCAAATCTTGCAGGAATAATTTTCCATACTCAGAAGGTGTTAGGAACACAAGAACAGAAATTAAAAATTAGATATTGTGGGATAGGCAGAGCAAGCATGCGGATTTATTTCATGCCGAGGATAACTAGCATGTGGGACTGGTTTCAAAATGTGATAAAAGTTGAAAGCTGTAATGAGGTGCAGATACAGAGCAGCTGGGGAAGTGACACCACAGGCATGTGTCGAGTCCCAGCTCAGCCACACGCTACCAGCCGCCACGACAACTTTGTTCCAGGGTCAGACCTTTTGTAACGATCCTCAGTGCCTCAGAACGTGTTTACTCTGCTCTAGTGACATCGTCCTGACTTTTCACATGAAACATAATTTGATTTCATGTTTTAATTAATTTAGCCAGCAAATTGATTGCTGTAATCTGATTTATTTAGCTGATAAGCTACTCCCAATTGCTTCAATTTTGCCTATTTCGTGGAAACACATTTGTAATTTCTCAGCTTGACTCTTGTATTTGTTTTCTTTCCTCCTTCTCATATATCAAACCTTAATGAGGACTTTGCTTTGCCCTTCATTTTGCAAGGTCCTTGTAGCGCTTTCTGCCATTTTTGCTTCTATACAGTGCAAATATTTTAGTAACTAGTATTTAACTCTCTTACTCCTTCAGATTTTTTTCTGTTTCCATCCCATTTTTTAGAGTTGTAGCTCCCTAAAGCATCACCCTATAACTTTTGTCTTTCGTATTATCTTTTATTCCGACCTGGCAGTACTGGGTTAACGGTTGGACTTGATGATCATAAAGGTCTCTTCCAGCCAAAGTGATTCTATGGTTCTATCCCATTGGTTTTATATCCTTGTAAGCTCGGGGCTCAGTACTGCGTTTTGCTTTTGGCTTCAAGTGTCCTTAAAACTTGTGGTTAAAAGTCCCTGGAAGCCTGGTGGAAAGTGGACCTTCCTCCTGGGAAACCTTGTGAAAGTCTCAAGTCCTCGTTAGTTCCCCTTCACTATCAGCTGGCTTAAAGCCAGTCCCTTTTGCTTCAGAAACAGAAAGCTGCCAACATTTTTGATTCTTGCATAAACGTGGTGAAATATGGAAATATATACTTAGAAAACAGAATTTAAAAGAGCATCCAGAATTGCAGAAATTCCCTGTATTTGAATTAGTATTTCTACCTCTCACACACACAAGGAAAGTTTTGATTCTCTGGAAGCAAAGTTATAATCCAGAGGGTGACGATGGCCTATTAAAGTTGCAAAGTGTGTTTTCTTAATCTGTTTGTGCAATGCAAAATGACTCTAAAATACCTAAAATGAAGCTATAATGCTATTCTTCCATTGTCAGCCCTTGTAAAATTAATTGGATGGAAAATGAAAATCTGAAACACTTTCACGTGTCATAAATGTCAGCTTTGCAGTCAGTGGAAGTGGCAGAAATTCAGGTGCTTGGAAGGGCGATCATGATCTGCTGTCACACAGGCATATGAAGGTCGGTCAGTACATCATTTTAGGCACTGTTCATGAGATAAAACTTAAGACTGACTCATTAGTGGCACTTTGTAGTTAGAAAGTGGGTTTAGTGGAGTTGAGAATTTGGCTTCTTGAGTAAATCCTGCTGGATTCCAAGGTATCTTAGCTAACCGTTGAAATGAAAGTGCAGTGTATGTAGTGTTTCTGTTTTTTCTTATGCAAAACATGCTCAGGAGATAGTTGGAATAAGCTGTTCTGGTTGAGACATCAGTGCTGTTACTGGTTGTGAAGTTCTGCTAGGGTTAGTAATGGGATAAGCCTTCTGTGTTTATCTACGAACAATATTTCTTCATGTTGTTCATGAGAAATGAGTGAAATGTTTCATTCATCACTAATAGGAAGTGTTTGTGTGGGAGTTGCTTTCCATCCCTCATCTTTTCTATTTAAGATGCATCCCTCTTTACCATTCTCCATCTCTAATTCACACTTTAATGGCATGTTTAACGCGTCTGTCCCAACAGTGACTGAGTCCCTTGCGATGATGATGTTCTTGAGATGACAGGTACCTTGGTAAACTCTAGAAAGATACACATGTGGTTTAAGTTCCCTGTTAGCGAGTGAATAAAAGAGTTGCTTTCTTGTGCTGTTTCCAAGTGCTCATTGGATTTTGACCATGATTTTCCCTTTTGTCTCTAAAGAGAAATGATCAGCTCAAAATACTGAACATTCCTGTGTTGTTCTGAATAACTTGGATACTTTGAGGAACACAAAAACTCAGCTAACAAAGATTCTGAGAAGCACAGAAGAGACAATCTGAAGGGCCATGAACTGTACCAGTGTCTCACAGTGTTCATGGATTTGAAACTGAGCTGTACCTGCTGTGGTTTTGCTTCTGGTCATTGTATACATCGTGTACTTAAAGTGAAGACATAATTGAAAGTTGACTAGAGTAGTTAAAACAAGAAAAAAGATCAACCTTCTCCCCCAAAAATCTTCTGGGTATACAGTTAATATTTTTTATTGGCAGTTCACATTCTCATTTCTCGTATCTGAAGTCATCAAGACTAGTGTCAGAGATACAACTTCAAAAGAATTGACTAGTTCATTTTATTTCCTGGAAAAGCATCTGAAAGTGAAACAGTTATCTTTGTCAACTCGCCATCTCCTAAATTCTATTCCTTTTTTTTTTTCTTTTCTTGTTTTGGTCTTAGTGTCTTGACTTTGGAAGCACTGAATTCTGTTTTCAGTTCTTCAGTCTCATTTAACTAACATTTTCCAAGGTACTACTAGTTTCTGCAGTAGCTCATCTCTGAAAAGCAAGTGGAGAAATATCAATGTCATTTAAATCTAGCCCTTCAGTAGCCTCTCAGTCGCTGTATTTCAGGATAATAAATTGAGGTAGGTTAGACTATTTGTGTTTTATGAGAGCTGCTCATAAATAAATGGGGAGTTTTATACTCATTGCTTTATGTGCTCCTCTTTCAAATGTGTCCAACACAGCAGGCCATGCTTGGATTTTAGTGTTAGGCAATGTAGTCGAAGGATTGGATTTGCAGGTAAGCCAGAAGCCTTGGCAGGTTGCTGTGAATTACAGCTGAAAACGAGAACTGCTCTGAATCGCTGCATTCACAGAAAATGTTTTCCTTTGGCCCCTATTCATGTTTACTACTAGAATAATACGAGTCAAAACACAATGAGTTATTGTTTCCGTGTGGCACAGCAGGGTTAGCAGATTTTGAATGCGTTTTGTCAAGTGATTAGGCTGCTCGCTTCTTGAGATTGAATTGCAAATCATAAACCAGTTGTATGATTTCAGGCACAAAGCCCAAAAGTTTTGTTCTTCTGTCTTTAGGACTTACCCTTGTTGCAGCTTCCTGTCTTTACCCATTTTAAGGTTCCCTTTAAGTTATATTTGTAAGTCTGTAATGCGCTTGTCTTCATGTTTTAAAGGGTCATTGATAATACTTTGATAAGGTGCGTGTTTGCCTTTAGGAACAATGTTCTTTTTGCACTATTATTTCTAAAGTTCCCATTTTTTTCTTGTTAGAGCCACTGCCAAGAGTTGGCTGGTTGAGAATATCCTGAGCATTTTACTGTACTTCCCTTTGTGACTTGTGCTTTCTGGTTTTAATTAAGAATTCTGTTCATTGATTTATTTATTTATTTATTGGTGTTGTTTATGCTTCATTGTAGCTGTACTCTTAATTTGGTTCGAGTTAGTATTTTTGTACCCCAAGGCATACTGCTCTTTAATATTTCGTAATGTATGAGTCTAGTATGAAAGAAGCAGTATGAGAAAAAGCACATTTCAACTCACTGTTTTATATAAATATTACTACTAATAGGGTATTGCTTGTCTTATCACTGTGTATTGTCTATTTTCTGTTTGAAGATGGCTTCCTATGCTTCGCTGGTGAACGAAAAGAAATAAGGCTTTAAATTGAACACGAAACAAGCTTAGATTCAAAGGTCAGATCCATCAGAATTCTGACTGAGGTGGAAACATTTTCTCTTTGCAGTAATTAATATCTCCTATATTTCATTCATAAAATTGGAAGAGTTAATTTGTTCCTTCCTTTTAAAGTTTCTTTGTTCTAAAATCATTGATCATTAACTGTGACAAGGGCATGTAAACCAGATGTAGCTTTTCTTCAAAAAAATATTCAACAAGGCTGTAGTGTTTCTGAGTTAAATTGACATTGCCGTAGCGTAACCAGCAAGGGATGGGTGCTTCCTTTCATCGTTTTTACGCCTAGTTTGAAAGCTTGGATGTCATGAAACTTTTAAACTCCTTGTAAGTTGGATTTTTAACCTGTTATTTTTCATCGATTTGAAAAACATGAACACTGTGTTCATGTTTAAATATGATGCAAGTCCGAACTGCTTCACAATTGAAAATTAAAAACCAAGAACAGCTTGAGGGAACCCCCAAAATGTATCACCCCTTTGGGCTGTCAGTCTGGAAAGACAGCAATTGTCAAGTGTTAATCTTGATACCTTTTTTCTTTTTTCTGTGGATTTAATGATTAGAGGAAAAGACATCATGTGAGTTATTTACAAGGGAGTTTCCTTCAAAGACTGCTTTCGAAGTGAATCACAGATTTCGGTTAATTGCCCAGCTTCAAATATTTTCATTTTTGATTGAGGACTGGTTCTTTGCCTGTTTTCTTCCTTTCTTCCACTGTTTCATCCTGCTATGGAGGGAGAAAAATCCAGGTTCTCTGTGTAACGTGGATGCAGAAGCACCAAGTGAAGATCGCCAAGTACTTTCTGTGTTTCAGGGCATTTATGCAGCATTTTAGGAAACTGAAATTTCTGATCAGAAACAGCGTCGTTCCAGAATTTAGCAGGAATGCCACGTTTCTTTTTTGAATTAGAAATACCAGACCTCCGTGAGGCTTCCTACTAATTCTGTGCAGAAAATGTAAGAAATACTTTCCTGTAACTAATGAGGGCTTTTTTGAGAATTGGCAGTTTTCCTTTTTTTCCTATTAAAAAAATTAAAAAGTCAATAAATTTTTCAGGGATTTTGAATTATTTCTTCACTTATTTTTCCTGTAAATGGAAAGACGTAATTGAAAAAGAAATGTTAGCTTACTTGCATCTCTAGATTATACAGATTTTCAAAGTGTCATGTTGGTGAGGAGTGTATTAAAGGGAATAAGGGGAGAGGTACCATTGACTCGACACATGGCTTCAGCCTGTCTCCCCAGATCGGTATTGATCAAAACCAGCTTGACCCAAATCAGCCACCACCAAAAGGCTGGTTTCGTAGTAGTTTGCTACAGAAACCTTTGAACCACCAGACTTTTTTCAAGGCGTTGTTGGCTCCAAGCCTGCGCAGAGCTGCAGCAGGCGGTTGCAGAGCTCGCTCTCGCTCCCCGAGCCTCAGCTCTGTGGCTTTGCACGTGCTTTACCCGGCTTTCTGACCAGATGTAGCTGTTTTGCACTTCAGCTTAGATTAGGTGGTAATAATAAAGATTAATGCACTTGGAGAAGGAAAATATTTGGATATTGGCTTCCCAAAATAATTTTATTAAAATGCTAATCAATTCTGATGCCGTAAGGAAAAGAAAAGAAAAAAAAAAGGCAGAACGTGAAACTTTGAGTTTTCTATGTAAAAGCAGCTTGATACCTGTTTTGTTATTACTGTGAATAAGAATGGTAAAATAATTCCTCCTTATTTTATATTTCAGCGAGAACACATACCAGCATTTGAAACTCAGGGTTTGGTTTCGGGAGGGAGCTTGCACTTTTGACGGGAAGTTGGTTTGGATTGTGCAAAGAAATAAAACCTGAATTGTCCGGGACTATGTCAGGCTTCCCACTCCTCACATTCCTTGAGTCCCTCGAGTATAAAAGCATTTCTGGGGCGATTGCTGGATGGAGCTGCCTTTGAAGACCACTGCTGTTACTTTTAGCTTATTACTCAGTGTGGCTCAGCAATGTTGACGATGCTTTTGATGAAGGTGCGTGTGTAGCTGGGCCAAGAAATTCAACCAGTATCTGCCTGACATCTGCTAAGACACACCATTGCATAGAGGGTCTTTACATCACTTCTACTTTTTGGTTTTTACCAATATTAGCAATGTATCTGATATGCTGTTTTTATCAGAAAAGAAATCCTTCATCTGTGAGCTGCATTTAGTAGTGATATTGAGGTGGGAACAAGGAATTTTAACACCTATTTACAATTATTTTAAGGGATCACAGTGGCAAGGTTAAATTATATATTAAATCTCTCCTATATTCAATTTTCAATAGACAATTGCTATATAAATAACATGCTGGTTTGGGAGTATAGAGGAGAAGAGAAAGAAATGACAATTTATTCAACAAGAATTTAGCTGTCTTTCTAGCTTTGAGACTTGCAGGATGGTGTTTCTGCAAAGACAGACAGTTGGCATCCAGAGTTGCTCAGTTTCCTAAAATGACAGGTACTTCCAATCTACAGAATTGGTTTTTCTGAAGTTTATGGGGTTTTTTTATGCATCTACCATCCAAACTATGTTGATACATATAACCAAATTCAGGGATAAAACCTTGTATGTTTTTTATGTGAAGTGCCAGTGTCTCTTCCGTAGACTACAGTTAATCGACCGCTCCATGAGAAGATAATCTTCACAAAAGCAAAGTCCCAAGAATTCAAACGGACATTAGCAGCACTGTACTTCCTTCAAATATTATTTCACATTTATAATGCCTAGTGGAACTACTTCCACCAAATCCAGTAATTTCCAGTGATAGAGTTGAAGCGATTCTTGAGGTGTCAGGAGAGAATGCACAAAAATAGATAAATTTTAAAAATTATGAAAAAAACCCCCCAAAACAAAGCAAACATATAAAAGTATGTTCAAGACCCAGTGATATTTGCTTAGATGAACAAAATATGGACTTTCAGGAGGATGGTTTCTACAATATTCTTAAGAAGTAACTTGCCATGTGAGCTGTGCGGCGCAGTCTTTGACACTGTGGTGTGTAAGGTCTAGGCTTAGTCATACTGGGCTGGGCTGGGCTGATGGCTAAAGAAGCAAGCCCAAGCCTAAATTAACTGGCTATGAATTGTAACTTGATGAGGCATCCAACAGTTAGGCACTTGAAAAAGATATTTTGTCTCACCCGTGATTTTATGTCTTTCAAGGTTATATAAATTATTTCACCAACCACTTGTGAGGTGATGCCGAGGTTAGTGGGTGACTCAGGGGATATAAAATGAGAAGGTGAGGAGGAAATAAGAAGCTTTTTTACCTTTCTAATGGTAACAATACTGCATTCAGTAATTACAGTAATTACTAAAGTTGCCTTAACATTGTTTCACTGTCTGGTCAGTCTGGGTCTTTCCAGATATGGAAGTCACTAGCTAAAATTTCTTTATTAAAGAATGGAAATAGTACTTACAGATAGCGATATTTTTCTTATTTTCAACAAGTGATTTTATTTAATGTAATATATGATCTCATTTTGAATTGGGATGGCTCCTGTATCCCAGCATCAGTCATGCAGAAAAGGCCTGTTAGGATTTGATTTGTATCTTCTTAAATATAAAGCAAATTTGATCATGTGCCACTTGGCAGAAGCAGATATTTAATTTTTCTTTTGGGGGGCATAATTTGTTTTTCACGGAATCACAGAATCATTGGAATTGGAAGGGACTTTTAAACAATGCTGGAGCCCAATCTACTTTTTATTTTCCATTAAATTCTCTTAAATCTCTTCTGCTTCGGTATAAATCATGATAAAGGGAGTGCTTTCCTGAATTCATATGATATTGCCTACAGAGCAGTAGCAATTGCAAGGTGACTGAATTTTGACTTACTAATTTGTTATTATGGTGACACAAACTCCTGTTCACCTCCTCTAAAAGTTTAACCTGAGATTATTTTACTGATGTTTAACATTTCAGTACAAGGTTTCTTTTTCAGATGGAGTTTAAATTATATACCTTTAAGTACTTTTACAGAAGGTTATTTTTATCATTAAAGTTTCTATTTTGAGAGAAGTTAATGGAAGAATGTTCACTAAACCGGGTAACCTTTGTAGACACTTGGACTGTTATTTTTCTGCCTTTCAAACCTTATTTGATGAATCAAGCTTAATCTATAGAGCGATCCTTAATGGGTAGAACAAATATAAATACAGTCAATCAAACGTAAGTTTGTAAGGCCAAATGTACCTGTCTTTAAACTTTTCCTGATGATAAACTCATTGCAAAGTTTTTATATCTGTAGTTTATGCTCAGAACTTCCTGTCTGTGTTAAGCTTAAAACATGTCTGAAGTATTTGTCTTAGAGTGGCTTTTTTCAAGATACTGCTATTTCCTCAGTTACTCTGGGAGAGCTTTCTCCTGCCTGAGGGTTGTGTTATAAACCTGTGCCACAGTCCAAGAAAGGACTGGTCTACAGCAGGGCTTGGCAAGCCTTGCTTCTCCCCAGAAAACTCTTGGCTTCATAAATTTGCCAGAGTGCTGCATCGCAATAACAGTTTCATGTGGCTATAGGGCTAGAGCGTGGGTCTGCCTCTGAGGAGGACAATGCACCAGCTCTGCTTGATGTAATGAGTAAAAGTGGAGTAAGGATATAGATGCCGATCAACGAGAAGAGAGTTTGTCTGAGCCAGTAAGGCTATCGTGAAACTGAAGGCACGGTAGCTTCAGTTACTGTAAGAAATTGAATCTGGGGCCAGGAACGCTACAAGCCAAAGATGAACTCATCCACAGTATCGGGCTGCAGCGGTGTTTGAAAGCAATGAGTATCAAGCAGAGAGTAGTGAGCGGCTTTGAAAGTGCTTTTGGCATGAGACTACGAAGGCTACGCTTGGCATCAGTCCATTTCAGGACACAAACTTAGAGTCAGCCTAGAGGTGCGGTAAATAGAA
>WEIS01009031.1:1129-12061 GCA_013389965.1 Todus mexicanus | reverse complement strand
TGCATGCAGCATGGGCAACAAACAGGAGAAGCTGGAAGCCATTGTGCAAGCAGGACAGCTGGGACATAGTTGCCATCACAGAAACCTGATGGGATGACTGTCATGACTGGAGTGCTGCAATGGATGGTTGTAAGCTCTTAAGAAGGAACAGGCAAGGAGGGAAAGATGGTGGAGTGGCTCTGTATGTTAGGGAGTGTTTTGATTGTGTAGAGCTCAACAACTCTTATGGGTAAGCACGAGGGGTAAGGCCGACAAAGCAAATATCTTGTTGGGAGTCTGTTATAGTCCACCTCACCAGAATGAAGAGGTTGCTGAAGTGTTCTATAGGTGGCTGGCAGAAGTCTCAAAATCGCCAGCCCTTGTTCTCATGTGAAACAGCATCTTGGCCTGTATCAGGAATAGTGTGGCCAGCAGGACAAGAGATGTAATTGTGCCCCTGTACTCAGCACTGGTGAGGCCTCACCTCGAGCACTGTGTGCAGGTCTGGGCCCCTCACTTCAAGAAGGGTATTGAGGTGCTGGCGCGGGTCCAGAGGAGAGTGACAAGACTGGTGAAGGGACTGGAGGGAAAGTCTTAAGAGAAGAGGCTGAGGGAGCTGGGGTTGTTTAGCCTGGAGAAGAGGAGACTCAGGGGGGACCTTATCACCCTCTACAGCTACCTGAAGGGAGGTTGTAGTCAGGTGGGGGATGGGCTTTTCTCCCAGGCAACTAGTGACAGGATGACAGGGTATGGCCTGAGGTTTAGGTTGGATGTTAGAAAACACTTCCTCACAGAAGGGGTGATTGAACACTGGAACGGAAAACCCAGGGAGGTAGTGGAGTCGCCATCCGTGGAGGTGTTTAAGAAAAGATTGGATGCTGCGCTTAGTGACATGGTTTAGCTGATGTCGTGGTGTTAGGTCATAGGCTGGACTTGATGATCTCAGAGGTCTTTTCCATCCTCAATAATTCTGTGATTCTATGAGACTTATGCTGGAAGTTTGCCCAGGTGGCTGAGGAGGCCAACAGCATCCTGACCTATATCAGAAATAGTGTGGCTAGTAGGAGTAAGGGAGTGACTATATTCCTGCTCGACACTGGTGTGACCACACTTTGAGTCCTGTATCCAGTTTTGGACACCACAGTATGAAAAAGATATTGAGGGGTGGGAAAAGGTCCAGAGAAGGGCAACAAAACTGATGAGGGGTCTGGAGAACATGTATTATGAGGAGAGGCTGAGGGAGCTGGGATTATTTAGCCTGGAGAAGAGGAGGTTGAGAGGAGACCTTATTGCTCGCTACAGCTATTTGAAAGGGGGTTGTAGTAAGGCCGCTGTTGGTCTCTTCTCCCAGGTAACTAATGACAAGACAAGAGGAGAAGGCCTCAAGTTGTGCCTGGGGAGGTTTAGATTGAATATTAGGAAAAAATTCTTTACTGAAAGAGTGGTGAAGCATTGGAACAGGCTGCCCAGGGAAGTAGTGGAGTTACAGTCCCTGAAGGTGTTCAAAAAGCGATCAGATGTGACACTTCAGGACATGGTCTAGTGGCCATGAAAATGTTGGGTAGAAGGTTGGACTTGGTGATCTTGGAGGTCTTTTCCAACCTTAATGATTCTGTGATTCTAATTGAATATACAAGTTGCTTTTACTGGCTTGTCATTAAATTTGGGCATAAGCTTGTTGCTTCACTCGCCAGCCAATGTGTTTTATCTGTGAAGTTCTCTACATGATATAGCATTGGATTCCCAAGCTGAAAAACTGCATTCTTGAAGAAAAAAGAGTCAGGAGTTTCTTAAATTAACATGCCACATATTTTTGTTATACATTGTTACAGTGACAGTGTATGGGGTTTATTTGGAGGCAAGGTGAGGAAGGGAAAGCAAACAGAATTGAACATTTCCTTCTCACTGTTTGATTAATCTTTCTGAATGAATTTTATCTCATTCTTTTTTTCATATTAAAATTAAATGAAATATTCTCATTTAAGTATTTAATAAAGGTATCAATAATTCACAATGAAGTTGGGAAGGGAAAGAGTAATACTTCAATTAATACAAATATTACTCCAAGAAGTGGTTTTCCATGGAAATGAAAATAACTGTAGCCTGAAGTATTAAGAAGACTTCCTGCCATTAGGAATTTGGGAAAGTAACTCAGAAAAAAAACAAATCTCTTGTCAAGATGCTTAAACTCCCCGGGAAGAATCTCTTCTTCTGCTATAATAGTGAATTAGTTGAAAAACTGGAAATATTTAAAATTACCATTGTAGACTAAGATGGTCTCTGCTCCCATTCCTATATAAATACAAAGAATAGTCATATATTTATATTTCTACATAAAATATTCATTGAGAACTCAAAAAGTATGTGTGTCCCAGTGGAAAAAACCCCACTCTCTGTTTCCATCTCCTGGTGAAGAAACACAGGCAGAGTTTCATTTGCATATTTTTTTTATTTATAATTCCTTCAGTGACACATGGGAGTGATCATCACTATACACAAACTCGTAATTAGTTGAGAATTGGAATTGCATGGAGAGAGGTGACAAGGGATTTCTTTCATGTAGCTAAAAGAACATCTGTGAGGTAAGGACTCACAGATGTTCAAGCATGCTACAGGTTATTAGTTGTCAGGCCCTGCAGACTATGGTCTATTGAGAGGTGAAATACAGGTGCTCCTTACATGAATATACAGAGGGCAGGAGAAGAGCTAAGTGAAATCCAGTGATTATTTTCCTGACAGAAAAAGAGCAACAACCAAACCTGGATTTCTCAGCTTCAGTTCTTTCTTATTCATTAACGGTGAAGAAAGCATGGAGCTTAGGTAATCAGGAAAGTTGTTATTTGTTTGGTTGTGGTTTTTTTAACAGTGGATCAAAAAACCTCGTCCTCGTGTCATTTTCTTTAGAATACTTCATTTAAATGAGAAAATTAGTAATTCAGAATTTTAGTAAATTTGAATAGAAGCTATGAGTTTTAACATAGCATTAGTTTGAACTTAAGTTACTATCACAGTTTAACGGAGGAATCACAGGCTGTGCATCTGTATTACAAAATCATTTCACTGCTTTGTTGGAATGCTCTAGTCTCCTGATCATATCTACAAGGATGTGTGTGCTCCTGGGCTCTGCTTAGAAAGGAATCAAGCTGTTTACTTGGCAGGGAAGCAGACCAGCTGAGCACACCTATACTTACACCCAACAAACAGCATGGAGAATTTTGTTTCTCCTGTTTGAAATAGTCTTATAATAGCAGTCTTACTTTTCTTCACTCAATACCATACTTGACAGTAAATTACATATTTTCATGCTACTTCCCACAATATACACATCCTGGTTTCAGCACAATGTTTTAAGAAACCAATCTGGAGAGTTACAAAAGCCTTCTAATTATTCAGTTTTATGTCACAGGTATCAGCACATGAAAGCTGGAAGAGATTTGCTACCTGTAGGGACCTTGTGTTAACTCAAAGTTTTGTTGTCGGGAGGATTCCCAGTAGTATTACAAAGAGGTCACTTGCCATATCTGCCATATGGTCAACATGCCACAGATGGTTATTGTTACTCTCAAAATCTTGTTGTAAGCACAGGGGAACACATCCTGTATACAAAGCCTAGAATTTATTGTTAGTACAATTAATGTTTTAATGGTGTAATCAAAATACAGCAAACAGTTCTTATTAGTCCAGTTACGATAATCCTAATGCTCAACAATCCAAATTATCTAATCGGTACAGAAAATTCTCCTTGATAATGCAGTTAAAGTTGTGATTGTCTAATAATATTTAGCTACTCTCTACCTTTCTTGGGTATTATGCTCATCCTCCTGATGTTCTTCTATTTCTAGGTAGATGGTGCTAACTAGTCTTCCTCAAAAAGACTTCTTCAAAAACAGTGCAGGGGAGTTATGACAAGAAGTTTTACTTCTCCCCCTAGGATGAGTATGATGTTCATAATGGAGAATTACTTCCTCCTCAGATTTAAATCTGCTTTAAGATGGTTTTAAATATTTTCTAACATAATCTTCTCTTTCTTCTTTGGTTACTAACTCCACAATGCATTTGTACTTCTTTTCTGTTAGCCCTAACAGTAGATTCACCTGACTCATAGAGTTGCACTCATTTAGTCACTAGTAATGACATGTTTTCACAATTTCTAGATTCATTCTTTATCTGCAGTCATCTACAATGCATTTTTATTCTAGGGTCAGAAATAAGTTATTCTACACAGAATAAATAGCTTTTATTATTACTTATTAATTAACATTAGATATTACATCTCACATCTGCACAAAGCTAAACTCATGTCAAAACAAATTTAAATAATAGTCACCTGACTGCCAGGCAATTACTGTCACAACTAAAACAAGATGAGGCCAAAAGAAGCCCAAACAAATCCTGAGTCCATGCCATGTCGTTTTACTAGTAACAGCACTTTAGGTGTGTTTCTGTTCTTTGTGTTTTGCAAATAGAAAGAGGATACTCACATTTTATATAAGGACAACAGTGCTTAAATATCTTCTAGGGAGCATTCTCCCATGCACAAGTGTTTGAGGTATTTGGACCAGAAACATAGTTAAAAGGATATGCAAAAATATGTTTATGAATGAATTCTGAACTGCTTGCAGACAAACAGCATTATCCATTTCTCTGCCATCCTGGCAGTCTGGGATGCTGATGACACAGGTATTGGCAGACTGGTGCAATCTTTCTGGGGCCATTCCCTGTGAATATGGTCATCGTATTACTTGTATAGATTGTTTAGTTGAGAAACTGAAACTGTAACCAAATACTGTCTGTCATTTTAGCTCAGAATCTATCAATCGATGACAGCCTCAACAAAACCTGTAGAACTCAGAAAATGTCCTTGTGATTGTTCAGTATCTGAATAAGTCTTCTTGATTCAAGCTGGCCAGGCACAAACACCTGCTACATAGGTAGCATCAGTTGATGAAATCAAGGCAACAGTCAATCCACAATGGAAGCTAAGTGGTTTGCAGAAGAAATAATCGTTAAGAAGTTTGCAAGTGTAGCCAGTTGTAATGTTCATAGATCTTCCACAATGGTGCAGAAAATCTTTATGACAAAATAGTATGTTTAACAGTAGAGTTAGTATGTGGAAAAAAATTGCTGATGACTAGATATTCCTTACAGAAATACAGAGAGCTATTGGAAATTTTGAAGATGCAGATGACAGTCTACAAGATGGCATCACAAAAGATGACCATAGCCATTCCTCAAAATGACTCCATCAAGCCAGGGTTTGTTAAATTCCACTTGATGGCAAAAAAATCTCCTATCCTTAAAAATACCAGACAAGAATATAGTATACCTGTTCTATAAGACAGTTGTAAGAAGGAAGCATCTACTGTGATCTTTTGCATCTTAAAATTCTGGAGTCACTTATCTTTCCAGTACCATACCACAGTATAGTTTCATATGAGTCATCTCTCTGTTGTGCAGGTTCAAGAACGACACATCGTCATCTCTCTGTTGTGCAGGATCAAGAACGACACATCTGATAATGACTGAGCTCATCTGGATGGCCTCCAAAATTAACATCTCTGCATTAATAAACAGTGACTATTAACTCAAAATTAAGGGAGGAATTACCTACATGGAATTTGCCTGTTTTGTCACTAAGTTGTACAAGAAACAAACATGGTGTAAGCTAGAGAGGCCAAATGCAGAAATATTTAAAACTAATTCATGTTCAAGTGTGTGCTGATATGCAGTACAGGTTTGATCTGTCAGTGTGCAGAAGCTGCAAGTCAGTCCTCATCAGTAATACAGAAAACTGGGCTAAGACCATGGGACATGCAACAATGACAGCACAGACATTATCAATGAGTACTCAAAACCAGAGCTGACTTAACCTGAGTGCCTGGGCAGGATGCCACTTTGATATCCTTTCTCTAATTATTCACTGAAACTGGAACTTCATGTAACATATTCTACTAGGCCTCATGAACAGCTAAGGAGAATCACAATCTTAAAATGACATAACAATTAGTCTAATATGAATTAACATTGCTAGGCAGAAAGGATGATCTACATTTGAGAGAGAATAGACTTCAGGACTTGTTAATCTTCAAAATCTTCCTGGTCAACAGCAAAACAATGTCAAGAAGGAGACGTTTTCCTTACCACTTCAGCTTTAAGCTTTAATTTACAGCCATCCATTTACTGGAATTAGTTTTGGAATTCAGAGAAATCCATAAAGAAATATTAAGTTGAAAAAATCTAGAAAATCAAAGAAACAGAGTAGCAGTGTCTAAACTTGGAAACAGAAGAATGGTGAAGCAGAAACTGAACAGAAGTATAGAAAAGACTTAGTAGACCAGAGAAAAGATGAGAAAAACTCAAAACACAGAAGAGACAGTAGAATCACGGAATTACAGAATAGTAGGGTTTGGAAGGTACCTCTGGGAATAATCTAGTCCAACCCATTGCCCAGCTAGGGCAAGTTGCACAGGAATGCATCCAGGTGTGTTTTTTAAGTGTCCAGAGGAGGAGACCCTGCAATCTTTGTGGTAAGCTTGTCCCAGTTCTCTATCACCCTCCAAGGAAATAAATTTTTCCTGGTGTTCAGATGGAACTTCCTGTGTCCTAGTTTCTGTCCATTGCTCCTTGTCCTGTCACTGGGAACCACAGAAAAGAGACTGGCCCCATCCTCTTGACGCTGACCCTTTAGATATTTAGAAACATCGACAAGATTCTCTTCCAGTCTTCTCCAGGCTAAACAGCCCCAGGTCTCTTAGCTTTCCTCCTAATAGAGATACTTCATCCAGTCCCCTAATGTACTCGAAGAAGCTCTTCTTGTTTTTTATATCATTTGCCTGATTTGATTCCAGGAGGGCCTTAGCTTTCCTCATTGCATACCTACATACTCTGGCAGTGTTCCTATATTTCTTTCAAGTTCTTTCACTCTGCAGCAATCCTTATGACAGCAGGCAGCTCCCACTATGCTGTTTGTGAAGAGAGCAATCATAGAAGGTATGCTAAATGTTCATAGTGTCTCAGACATCACTTGGGGTATAAAGTAATTCGTATTAATTCAAATTACTCCATAGCAATGAAGTAACAATGGCTTCTGAAAGACACTTTTAGAAGTCTAATGTAAAGTTCCTGTGATGCCCAGAAATGTAAACAGAAAGAGATGCACAAATGAATTAAGATAATCTAGGGACTCTCTGTTTAAGTCTCAGGGCAAGCCCCACAGAGCAGAATTTGTGTTCCCTCCCTCTTACCCCCCAGGGGAAGATCAAAAGGGGAAGCAGGGAGGAGGCCTAGTGGTGCTGAGCTGCACTCTCAGCAGTGGCAAAGCCCAGGAAGGAAGAGCAAGTGAATGTTCCTGTCTCCTTTTATAGAGTGTGGCATGGAAGGGCAGGCAATAGCAACTGTCCTCTGACCCCACAGGGTCCTAGGGTTACCACCTGTTGTAGTTTAAGGGTTAAAAGGAGAACAGGTGGTAACCCTAGGACCCTGTAGGGTCAAAGGGTCATGTATTCCTTTCCTTTTCCTGCCTTCCTCTATTCAAAGGGGGCAGAAAGTTCTGTCCGTCCTTGTTCCCTTCCTGCCCTTGGTTGTACTGGTCTGCTGCGGGAGCCGCGTCCCAGGGGTGGCACGACCTGCATCCACGTGCTGTGGGGAAATCCATCGTCATCCGAGATTGAGTTTTGTATGTATCTGTACATACTTCTTGCCTTGAGCTTTCTGTATATGCCTTTTCCGATAGTACCTTTTGTTATCTGTTATAATTACATTATTAATTTCCAATTCAGTGCAAGGTCCCTTTGTTCCCTCCTTACCTCTTCTGCCTATCTTTTCCCTGAGGTGGGCAAGAGGGAAGGGGAGATGGGAGTAACCCAAATTCTGTTCTGTGGGGTTTAGCCCTGAAACCTTTAAATGGAAACACCACTGATCCCTCCGCTAACCCTTAAACCACAATAGGGACTTAGGTGTATAGTGTGTGTTTACCTAGCTGCAGAAAACCTCACTCTGTAGGTCAGTTCTTTGACATCATTACCACTACAGAAAGTAACTTCATGACACCCAAAGAGGCACCTGTTGAGTTGGATAGTCTGCAAAAAAACCCCATGTTTTAGGCATAAAAGCTCCCCTTCCAAGGTCTACTCACAATGATAGAACTGTGATACAACTCAAAGAATCGCACTTTCCCTCTACTTCCAGGAGTATAGCTTTATAAAGAAATGAGAGTTTCCATATGATTTAAATAAACTATATCAGGATCACTGATGACTCAAGAAGATAACAGTGCTGTACGTATACCTTCTCAATGTTTCCAAGGAGTTCCCCTTTTTAAACAAACAGAAAATCATTTTCATCTTACATATTTATTTTTTTACTTTTTACTTTGTTAAATAAAAAACCAAAACTTAAATGTCAGTGTGCTATTTCCAGGAGTTAAAATTTACTAAACACCTGCCCATATTACAGTGTGGTCTTGGTTAAAGAAAGATTACACCAAGGGGAACTTCTATGCTGTAGTTTTCAATGTGTTGCCAGAACATTTGAGCCAAGTGTAAATGAACAAGCTCCTATAGGGAAAGCATTCTAGCCAGTCTAACCACACAGCCGAAGAGCTCCATGTGTCTTAATTTACCCAGCCAATCAGTCCACGCTGCCTCCAGCACTCAAGTTAGCTTATAAAAATCCTGCTCAGCATTTGTATACTACACTCCAACCCACAAAACACATATAACTTTAGAAGAAATGTTAATAAGATTTTATATTTCAGGGGATTGTTAATTGCCTTAGCTACTTGTTAGATTTATTTTTTTTTTCATATTGGATGGATAAAGTGATGAGAGCACTGTGGGGTTTTTTGTGGACGTGGGTAGAAAGGATTCACTAGCAGGTGGATACCATAAACCATCAGTTGGTAGAACTAAATCTTTTTCTCTTCTCATCCACTTCTTCTGACTTCTCTTTTGTTGTCAGATTCATTCTTAGCCATGAACACATGGTGCACAATGAAGGTTTTGTTCATGTGATACTACCTATGTAAAGGAATTTTTTTTTCTAGGTCATCCTATGGATTTTGTGTCACCTACAGAGATCAATAGAAAAGCTGCTGTTTAACAGCCATTGTAAGCTAACTATTGTAAATCACAAAAGAGAGCTCAACTCTTTATGTTTTTAGACAAAAGTCACCGACTCTTTTTAATCATCTCTTCTTCAAATCTATTTGGAGAATGATAATCTTTATCACAATTAAAGAATGAAAATACCTTGCTTTAGTTCAACCCATTATTATTTGTTGGAATGTGCTTAAAGAAAGCTAAAAATGACAGCTAGTTATATGAAGATTTTCAGGAACAAGATAATACAGCACCTTCAATATACTTTACAAGTCTTTTTTTCCTACCCTGGATTTAACATTCAGTCTCTTACTCACAACAGAATTATAATCACTGAAACATTTAATTCCTTCTTAATTTTGTGTTTACATGCATTTGTAGCCCAACTTTAAAACTCACAGTATGGATCTCCTTCATATGAATAAAAAAAGATAATCACAGAAAATGTATTGCTTTCTCTCTATGATTTCACTTAATTTTGTTATCAAAAAACATTTTTACATCAAAAATTGTATATTAAGCCACCTTGACATGAGAATTAGAAATGAATCACTATAAAGGGCTGGAACTGTTAATTTTAAATGGAATTAAATGAACCTTTATGATTAAGCATTCCTTCTCTGCCCTGGTATGTGAAATTAAAATAAATATGTAATAGCCTATTCTAATTCTGAACTTTAAAGTTGTGCCAAAGTGATTAATACAATGCCAAAAATGTATCCGCTGTTGCTGATAATGTAAAAATATTAGAGCACTTCAAACAAAAGGTGTTTGATGTCAGAATAAGATTTGTATGATTAACTGGCATTTCAGAAAAAAGTAATTAAGGTTTATAAATGTCTTAGAATTTGTTGTGATTTGCGGTTTGGTTTTTTTTGTCTTGGAAAAAAAATTATTTATAACTGTGTGTGTAAATATGGTCCCAAGTATTAAAAGAAAAAAGAGCCCTTTAATATAACAAATGCATAAAAGCTTGTGTTGCTTGTGATTATATAACTTATATGCAAATAAGAATAAAATGCATATCCTGGTAAATGTAGTTTTTACTATTCTTAATAAAAAGCTGTGGGAAGGGTCTGGCAAATGCAGGGGGTTGCTGCCCAGCAAACAAAAGCCCCTGGGATGCTGAGCCTTTGGGATGTTATATGGCTACAGTTACACTGAGCTGAGAGCAGCCGGAAGACAGCAGACCAGAGCGAGGAAACAAAAATAAATCCAAGCAGATCCTAGTATTAGGGAACAGGAGACGCTCACCGTGATGCTCATATTCATTTCGGGAAAGACCTTAAGATGCTGTCAACTCACCATAGTCCTCCTTCTTGAGGAAGATTCCACTGTCACCTTCAGACACCAAGAGGTTGGAATACAAATACCAAACTTTAAAGGTTTAGTATTAGTCATCTGAGCAATTTTGTTATAAAAGGAATCACTGCTTTTGCAACCCAAGTGGATTGAAATTTGGTTTCCACCCCTTATTTTAGTTCTTCTGGGAGCCTTGCCAATGTCAAAAGATCTCTGTGGATAAACCACATCATAATATAATCCCTAAACCGTATTTCCATTCAAAAAATAAGATGTGCTGCAAATTATATTGTGTTGATACCATGTTTATATTACCCTCGATGCTAGCCAGTGCAACATTTGCTCAGTTTCGGTTGAAAGACAACTCTTCCAGTTAATAGCCTTGCAAAGTCACCCTGGAATTCAAGAAGAATTAATGTATATGTGTTCATGTCCAGTATGAAAAGTGAAAATGAGGTCAGAAATAGTTCTTTAATGAACAGTTCTGTTGATGATGTACAAAGCACAATAGATTTTAACTTAGCCTTTCATATTTCCATCAGAAAGATATGAT
>WEIS01009030.1:6140-16641 GCA_013389965.1 Todus mexicanus | reverse complement strand
ACATTTGTCTGGTCCTCGGTACCAATGAGAGTTAGGGGCTGACTAGGATTCCTCCCTGATGGCTTGTTAAAGCTTCCTCTGCTCTTTCCTACCACCCTGTGCAAAGCAAAGTACAAGAGAAACCCTAGGCAATAACAGCAACTCATTTAAATCTCTGAGGATCCACATATGCTCTTCCATAGCTCATTGTATGCCAGGGTAGCCAGCTGAGTTGCTGTGAGGAACTTCTTTCCCTGATCCCAAGGACAGCAGGTCTTGGGCCAGCCTCATCTGTTACATCCTACATTTTCTGGGGCTTATACACGTTACTAAGATGGCTCGTTTTTTCAGTTTACAGATTTATTGCACCACTCCCCCATACAAGAAATGCTTCGCTTGTTATATAGCTCATTTAAAACTGCCCTTAAAACAAGCCAGCTTGAAGTGAAAGGCAAAGTAGCATCATAACTTCTAGCACAGGTTCATTGCAAATGTTCTTAATAAAGTAAGCAAGTGGAGTTGGGGCACGGGGCTGTTAGTGAATACTGAATTTGTTTGCATCATGATCATACTTAGATTGCTTATGTTTCAGGCTGCATGCACTACATAAAACCTTCTGATGGAAGAGAAATTTCTGCTCACAACCAGCTCTATTAGTTTCTTTGGGCATGGAAATGTTCTGTGATTGGACTGCAAGATCTCTACTGTTTCTGTTTATGCAACTCCTTCACTCCTTGACGTCATGTAAAACAACTTCTTCCCACCTGGGTGACTAAGGGTGCTGTTTTTACAGACTGAAGTGTCTTCATCTGATGAGAATAATATTTAACATCATTAGCACACTGACAAAATGCTCACAAGAAATATTTGAATGGGAAAATGCAAGTGGCTCATTACCGGTTCTTGACTGAGATTAGACATGACCATAATTAACCACAGCAGGATGACATTAGGCTTTATGTGGCTGACCTCCTCCACAATCTATGAGAGAGCATAACAACTACAAAATGCAGGTAACAACATGGTGTGACTTCCTGTCTTACTCATTTATGTTCCACACCCTAAGCATTGTTTACAATTTCATATCATTCTTTCTATCAATAAAATAATTTAACTGGCTTTTACATGTTTCTTGTTTGTACAAGATAGTTCTCTCAGATATGCATATAAAGATTGGGTTCATGCTTTGCATGAAAATACCTGGACAACCTCTCATTAATATGGCTGTAGAACCTATGGAGCAAGGGTCATCACCGTCAGGGTTGTCAAGGATACTACATATCAGACATACCATCCCTCAGCATGACAGATCAAATGCACTAATCTCCATATCTATAGCACACAAAAGTCAAATACATCTTAAGTTCTACATGTCAGTCAAAGAACTGGTGAATTTGCAGCATCCCCAACGACTGTTAACAGACTGCAGCTGTAACATACTAGAAAACAGGCCAAGTGAGACCTATCTCACTTTATTCAACAACTTTCTAAATGTTATTATGTTGCAGAAAGTCTTCAGGTTTTGAATGAACTGAAATAACTCTGTCTATTCCTGGTCAGATATGTGGGAGACAGGTAATATAGTGGCGGGGGGGGTTTGGGTTTTTTTTTTTTTTATATTTTGNNTTTGGTCTTTATTTTGAATATACATTCTGAAAGATGCACTGAAAACTGAACTTTAGCAATAAGCATGCCTCAACATTGTTTGAAGTATCATCTCAGATTGAAAACATGCAACTTGGTCACAGATATGCACCTTAGGTTTTTGACAGTGTTCTGCCAGTGGCCATGGATGCTGGTGTTTGACACCTAGTCATTGGAAAATCATGTTAGGCCACAAGATAGGCCATCAAAGGAGGAGATGATAGCAAATGAACACTCCTGGCCTTTTTGCTGCAAGCCCTGAAGGTCAGTAGGACTCCACCTACTCCACCAGAGACTGGAAATCTCTGAACATCAAATTACAATGACCTTCATTTAAAGGGCCTGGCACTGATCTCCCACACTGTAGAGGTGTTATTAAATGAAACCACTGTCTTTCTTCTAAAGGACCATCTTGCCACAGTCGTGTTAAGCATATGAAAGCTGCTAAAGTGCAGGTGCACTTCATATAATGACATCAGCGTGCGGCAAGCATTTGGCTCATATACAAACTTCTGTGGCAGAGATGCTAGCTCTCTGCTGTCATTTGTTCTGCTGCACATAAACCCCCACAGCATCTCCACAGAAATTACAAGCACAGTTGGACACAACGGATGGTGGCAATGTTACTGAACATACCTTTGACCAGGTAAGTATCTTTGACTTCTGTGTATTCAGAAAGGTACTACAACTAAACAGTCCCTGCTTATTGCAAGAGAATTTTTGCAGCTAGGAAAGATGTGAGTCCTGGAAGTGTCAAGGACTTGCTAGCAAAAAGGAATCTGTAAAAACGTTTTTTTGTTCTAGATGAACAGCATGCTGAAACCAACAACAAATTCACCAAGTCTTGAAACAAAGCCTTGAGTGTCAGGTACTAACTGTGTGGTGGGCTGATCCTGACTGGATGCCAGCTGCCCACCAAAGCCACTCTATCACTCCCCTCCTCATCAGAAGAGGAGACAGAAAACATAAAAAAAGGGTTGTTCATTGAGATAAGGACAGGGAGAGGTCACTCACCAGTTATTGTCATGGGTAAACCAAACTTGACTTGGAGAAA
Source organism: Todus mexicanus (assembly GCA_013389965.1). Taxonomy (NCBI): domain Eukaryota; kingdom Metazoa; phylum Chordata; class Aves; order Coraciiformes; family Todidae; genus Todus; species Todus mexicanus. The sequence goes on along the minus strand of WEIS01009030.1, from coordinate 13,964 downwards.
TCAGCTTAATTTATTTCCAATCAAATCAGAGTAGGAGAAAGAAAAATAAAACAAAATCTTAAAACAAACCTCCCCCCGCCACCCCCTTCTTCCCAGACTCAACTTCAGTCCTGATGTCCTCCATGTTAAGGAGCACAGTAGGATTGGGAATAGGGGCTGTGGTCATTTCATTACACATTGTCTCTGCCGCCTCTTTCTCCTCAGGGGGAGGACTCCTCACACTCTTCCCCTGTTCCAGTGTGGTGTCCATCCTACACCAGACAGTCCTCCATAAACTTCAATGTGAGTCCTTTCCATGAGGTACATTTCTTCAAGAACTGCTCCAGCATGGGTGCCTCCCACAGGGTTTAGTCCTTCAGGAACAGACTGCTCTAGCATGAGTCCACCACAGAGTCACAAGTCCTGCCAGCAAACCTGCTCTAGCATGAGCTCCTCTCTCTCAATGGGTTCACAGGTCCTGCCAGAAGCCTGCTCAGCGTGGGCTTTCCATGGTGTCAGCATCTCCTTCAGGCATCCACCTGGTCTGGCATGGGGTCTTCCATGGGCTGCAGCTGGAGATTGTCTCCACTGTGGTCCTACACCGGCTGTAGGGAGACAGCCTGCCTTACCAGGCACTTGGGGCTCCAGCACTTGAAGCACCTATTTCCCCTTCTTCTTCAATGACCTTGGTGTCTGCCTGCAGCTGTTTCCCTCAGATACCCTCATTTCTCTCTCTGGCTGCAGTTTCTGTCACGCAACAACTTTCTCTTCTTCTTGAATATGTTATCACAGAGAGGTGCTATTACTGCCGCTGATGGGCTCAGCCTTGGCCAGCGGTGGGTCTGTTTTGAAGCCAGCTGGCATTGGCTCTATGCGACACACAGGAAGCTTCTAGCAGCTTCTCACAGAAACCACTGCTGTAGCCACTCCCAAACCCTCACCACACAAACCCAATATCAAGAGCTGTCACTCACCCATCTCCCTTAGGTATCTCTTAGCAGCAGAACAGCTTTGAACTCACTACTGAGGCATGTTATTTTCAAAGACAGTTAATTCCTGCTACAGATTTTGATCGCAAATATTTATTTTAATAAGAGATGAGCTTGTTCCTTGACACTTCTGCTACATTTCCTGATAGAACACAGTAAATATATGAAGAAGCGTCTTTCCCGAGTATTTGGCTAGCATGAGGATTGCAGATCTAGCCCTGCAGTGTGGTAAGTTTCTTGTAAAGTGCATTACAGAACCAAATTGCAAAAGACACAGGGCAATTCCCTTGTCTTGCTTCAGTAGCCACGATGACTGATGGATTACTTACATGTGTCTGTGAGCAGGAAAATAACTTTCAAGGTCTCTAATTTTTTTTTTTTAAGCAGAATTTTGGATCTTACATGCTGACTGATTTTGAATAACAAATGGAGATGACAGCCTTTTAATCCTTGCTTCCAACATCAGTTTACTGCCTCTGCCATTAATAAATCCTTAAAAAATCAACCTATAGTGGGGGAAAAAAAAAGTGTTGCCTTTTTCTCATCAAATTCAATGCTTCTTTTAGCATTTTAAAGTGTTATTATGGCAATAAAAATGACTCCGCATTCACTCATTTCTTCTCTGGAATGAGTTTATTCATCATCACCTGAACTTTAATTAGTCATGCTCCAATATTTCGTATTTCTGATACTCATTTCAACAGAGGATAACAGGAACTTTGACCTCCATTTTTGGAGAGAAAACAATTAATCTCATCAGTGAGGGTGTCCAGGGCTTACACTTCACTTGAAAATTTCAGAGACATATTGGACCATTTCCTGCAAAGTTGTGTCACAGAAATAGCAAATTCTAGTCACAAATTGGCAATGAAGACTGCTTAGATCCATATTTTTAAGTCACCAATTTTTGTTGCTCCCTGGCTGCATCACTATTTTTAGATACCAATTCATGCTACTCAGTCAGGCAAAACTCCCTCTTGAAGTTCCACCACTCTGCCAAAGCAGAAAAAATGAAAAGAGACCCTGCTTTTGACTTGTGTTCCTCTTTGCTTGTGAAGAGGTAACAGAACACTATGTAATTTCTGGTGTTTCTGTCTATCTGAGTATTTTCTTGTATTCCCTAAATATAAGCAATTTTTATACTGGATGTGGTACCTCACTGCTATAACTGCCTCTTAGAAATTTAGAACTTTGTCTGAAAGTGCTGACTATTTTCAGCATCTTTTAAAAGTACAAGTGCTTTTTTCGCAATGTGGCAATGACACGAGGCCACATTAGGCTATCCCACTTGCATCAAGCCATGCAACAGAGTAGCTTTAGAATACCTGATAGAATTCTAATCCTGTCAGGATTCAAAGTGGAAAATTAATAGCATGTTACAAGACAGATGGATAAAAAAGCAAGCACAAGATTCTTCAGTGACAAGACAAGAAAAATTAAAAGCAGACCATAGAATAGTTCTTTCGACCTTTCAAATGCTAATACAAGCACATGTGGTGGACAAGAAATACCATAGATTAGTAACATCAAGAGGCAGTATATAACCATAGGGGTTAGGGGGTGAATGTCCAAAACTAAGCTTCTTGAATTCTCAAGCATATGTGTGCTATTTGCTAGCTACCACATATATGGGCCTGTTGTAAAATGTGCTAATACCTGGACTAAACAGAAGTGACATACACTAAATCCTCCAATGAATAAAAAAACACGCTGTAATGTGAGGCAAACCCCTCAGTTAAGAGGTAGATCACATGTGTTTCTGCATACCTCATATTTAGATGGAGGTTTGTAAAATCACAAAAATCCCTGGAAATGAGGAAAGTTCCTTGGAAGTGCACCTAAAAAAGCCCAGGAATGCCTGGGGACTTGGCCACTGACACTCAAGATCAGTAACTGCCAACACCAGAAAAGCACAAAACCAATACTCTCTCCACAACTCTCCAGGACCACCTGCAATCTCCCCAGTGAGAAGGAAGCCAAGACTGAGACAAGACTGACTTTGGGAATGTGTGTGAGAGAGTGTGTGTGAAATTATCAAGGAGAATAACAATGCCAACACCATCAGTTCCTAAAATTCAGTATCCAAACACACTATAAAGTAGAAATAAAACATCTCATAAAAATGCATTACTAGGCTATGTAGACGGAAGCTTCTGTAAGACATAAACCTACCATAAACCACTGCAACTTTAGCCAAACAACCAGTAAAACAAATATTTGATCAATCACAGCACATTTTTTCAGTATCACTCAGAAAGACTCTCTAATATTTGAACATACCAAACAAGATAATCAAGCCTAAACGATAAGGACTGAGAAAATATATATTGAAGTCAAGACAGAATGCCACAGATGTGAAGTGTGGGTCTGCTACCAAGCTTTGCATGCAACACTTCAGAGCAGGATCAAATGGAGCAGGTGCAGAAAGCTACCAAATCTTTTCTCCAGTGAAAACTATCATGCACATTATGAGGCGGTGTTGAATTGCTCCCACGTTGTTGTTCTAAGATAAATCTGTCATTGATGGCTGCAGTAAGAAACACCCTGCACTGCCTTGAGGTTAGATTCTTCTCGCTTGGAAATCCAAAGGCAACTTTTGCCACTGATCCCAGTGGAAGTAAAACCAAATGCCAAGGAAGCAAAAAGACACAGCAAAATACAAAGAACATCTTCAACATGGATTTATTCCTGCAGGCCTCACTGATATTCCAGGTTTGCCTGTGTAACATGCTAGTGTTTGGCTTAACTGTAAGCAATGAGTATCTGCAATCATTTTCATATGAAATCCTATCTCTATTTCTCAACTGACATCATGCACTGATCAGAATTTTTTACAAATAGCTCAGGGGGCTTGCTAAATGCATTTGACATGACTGCTGGCTAGCTGTGTAGCTGCTTGAAGAAACCTAGTCACCTTCACTAGTCCTAAAATCTACGAAGTCAGCAGCCACTTCATCACGTGGTTACCTACTTGGCTTGCATCTACCCATACTGAAAAACACATTCTCACACATGGCTCCTTACAGCGGATGATAAAGTGCAGAGATGTATCTGTATTTTAAGTATTTTCCCATATGAAAAGGCTATACGGTTTGGCAACTTCCACGATCCTAAGAAATCACTTTTCTTCGCTGCTCAGGCCACTTGTCTGCCAGAGTGGCTCCCAAGTCACGTATAGCTCTGGGAAAGACAAATGCAGTATCTGTTGGGTAGTGCTGGAGCTACACTCAGGGATAGAAGCAAGGTGACACAAGGACAGGCTTGCTATATAATCCAGTTTTTAACCATGAAAGCAAGCGACCTGGCAGGGAATGCCAGAGGTGCAAGCTCTTCACTTCCTTATCTAGATGAATATCCAGCTATCTCTCAGTGAAGAAATACTGCCATTTCCTGCCCTGCAAACTACTCCTAGGGCCTCTGCTTGGAGGTCCTGCTTGGAGGTCTTGCTACACGTCTTGATGCTTTGGGAAGACTTGGATGTACACTTTTAATCTGGCTAATTGGGGTGGAATATGTTTCTTTGGCTATGGAGCTGTAGGAAAATAGCTATAGTAATTTTGTTTAGCTCAAGAGGAGGAACAATGAAGTTTACACACCAAGGAGTTCCTAAGAATGCTATGTATAAAATCCAGTGGAGATGTCTTCTGTCATACAGATGGATGGATATGCAGCAGAGAGATAAGCATGTTGCTCTAACGACACATGACTTTGAGGTACCACAATATTTTTGTTGGAAGAAAAAATCAGATTCTTCAACACCTGTAAATGCCTTAATAATGGCAAAAGAACTATAATGTGCAGATAAAAATGAGCTGGCAGTGAGACAAAGAAGTCAACTAAACAGATTGGTAGGCTAGGCTCAACATTCATAGCTCCCTAAACTTGTGATCACACTTCAGCTGGTGCTATTTCAGCCACAAAATGCATCAGTGTCACTAAGACTCTTTGCAGGTATTCTAATTGGAGGACATGTTCAAAACACTACCAGAGCATCAAAAAAACGTTATCTAGGTTGTGGGAATTGCCCCCTAACCCTTTTGAACAGCAAGTTATGGTTACTGTGTTTTCCGTCAGAATTAGGAACTGGTGAATCAGTGACAGAGAACCTGACCTGACCATGCGGTAGATGAAACACGAAAGCTATCTCAAATTGGCTGTTGGATGTGCAATGCAGAATGCTTATGTCACACTCCAGAAGAGATGAGTGATCAGCACCAAAAGTATGTGTGGAAGTGTTTTCCACCTGGAAATGAAATCAACAGTGTATTTTATCCAAAATTACGGGTTTCTTCGGATCGCAGGAGCTGCCAAGTCTCATATCCTTTCCATATTGGAAAATACTCAAAATTCAGATACCACTCAGCACTTTATCATCAGCCTGTCTGGTTCTGAGGTTCCGTGCTTTGCTCTTACCATGCCTTGGGCACACACATTTAAATGTATGACAAGTTACAGATATGTAAGCAGACAAGACAGAATTTGGCTCTTCCAGCTACTTATCGTTTCCTTTCAGCTACAAAAACATCTTTCTATGGTTAATTCCCTGCTCAGGTTTCTGACAGAGTATGAGAGTGATTGTTGGGATGCCTGCAAGGCCTGTCTTCATGTTCCAACAGCCAGATAACAAGAGCAGATCAGATAGGGACATAAGTGTAATGGTGAACGGGAATGGGACACACAAAACAGTCTCAGGGGGCCTTTGTCCAACACTGATAATGCTGAAGATGAAGACGACTATCAGATGGATTAAACAGTAATCAGGCAATTAAGAGAGACTTTAGGGGAAAAAAAGGGGAGGGCAGCTGAGAGCAGCACAACCAGGGCCTCCCTGGGACACCCCGAGATCTGCTGGTACTGTGGCAGACAGAGCTTTGCTCCATGGCACTGCTGGGCACCTGCACCCCATCATTGTGATGGACACAGAGAAGGCAGCCCCCATTGGTGTGTGCCTATGGGACTATGCTGGGGGCTTCCTCAGTGGCATGTGGGTCTGGTGGCAGGGATGACACATGTGCAGGTACAGGTGGAGCACACTGTCACACACAGCAGTACTCAGGAGAGGGGACATGCACTTGTGACCTTCACACCCAATTATCCATTTCACCATGGGGAGGGCAGCCTACATGGGAGTCATTACAACATTTTGGGATTATAGATGAGCGTATAAGAATTTTAAAGTGACTATTAGTATTTTGCAAGGATTTAGTATCAGTTTATCTATAATACCACTGACACTGATCCTGAATGCATAGTTCATTGATTGCCAATTAATTTCATGCCACTAAGTATGATGGAACACTTAGATCCTGATTTGACAATGGCAATTCGAACATTTCTACAGGTCTAGAGCAGTTGATCATCATGAAGTAAGTCCAGTAACCTATGCTTAAAAGAGTGTTGTGAAATACCTGAAACATCAGAATTATTTTCATAGTGAGGAGACCCATCTGTATTAGCACTTTTTCAAAACTTTTATAGTGAAATCTGCCTTCTGTCATGTTCCCAAGCCCTCCAAACCCCCTGTAGTTATTCATTGTAATCCCTCTTTCTAAAGATGAACAAGAAACCCAACTTACATTTTCATGGCTGATCAGGTGGGTGAAAAATCTGTCAAGAGCAGCTGTGATACAGCTGATCCTGCCTCTTACTTTGCAGCCTTATTTGCTGTTTTGAATGAAGCTGCACCCTAGGGTTCATTATTTGATGAGTGCAGTCTTCTGGTGTGAAGCACGCATCACACTACCAAAAGCTATCACACCAGCTTTGTGCCTTGCTTGAACATGTTGTGATGCTAAGAATACAGAGATGTAGCCAAGGTAACAAGTGAAAAGCAAATGTTTTTTAATTGGAAAAACATTAAAAAGCAGATGCATAAGTCAGTGATTCAATCAAACTGACTACAGAAAACTGTATATAAGGAAAATTCAGCAGGAAGACTTACAATGTCTGCTTTTGGCGGCAGTTATGACTTTGGCTGACCTCCGAGCAAATTTTAGCACTGGGTCTCAGTGCTAGGATGAATCTATGGGCTGCTGCTGAGTTTGGGTCTGACTGTGGATGACTCCTGAGGAAATCTGCTTGACCCCAGTAATCTCTGGTTTACATGAAGTCTTATGGAAACTGCTTCTGCTTATGGACCAACGTCCTTTGGTGACACCAAGCAGGCCTGGTAAGACTAGACCACAACAGTGGTGATAATAGAATAACCCTGCAGCTTTTCCTTGACACAGACTCTCACTTCAGAAAGCCCCTGTCCGTTTCCTTAGAGGAGCTTGCAGCAAACTACAGCAAACTACATGACAAAGCTTTTTACCCATTTTGGGCTTGCTACTCACTTCCTGAACAGCTTCTGCTGACTTTGCAGCAAGTGTCTGACCCATTCCAAAGCTAAAATAGAAACTGTATGTCGCCATGCTCCTTCAGAGTGTTCATGAATGTATCTTGAGAGAATATGATGGTAATTCATAAGAATTTACATACTTTCTTCAGAAACAATAAGAATTCCTTACATTTACCATGGCAAAGTACTTCTGAAAGCAACAAGGCAGATGCCTTTAAAATCAGTGACTTTTTTTCAATAGGAAATGACATTGGAAATAATGAAGTAGAAAGTCAATGTTTTTTAAAAGTGTGTACTTTAATATTCTGTTAAAAATTGAAGAAGAAAGACCTTAAAATACAGAAATATGTCTCAAAAATTTGATGTCAGGGCTCATGAAAATGTTGCATATTCATGAGAATAGACAGACAAGGTACTGCAAAATATGTGACATTTTAGACACAAAACCTCAACAAACTAAAGTCTTAGTTTTCAGTTTTAGCATTAAAACCTTTGGGCTTAAAAAAAAAAAAAAAA
>WEIS01009029.1:1641-39729 GCA_013389965.1 Todus mexicanus | reverse complement strand
TAAAGAACTTCTTCCTAATGCCTGTGTAGTGCCTCACTCCCTCAATCTGAACACACACTTGGGTCACACCTCAAACAAGCAGAAGTAATTTTTGGTACTTTCACTGGCTTGACAAAGAGAAGTACGGTGATTTTCACGTAAGCGGCAATTCTAGTAATAAAACTAAGAAGTTGCTTTCTAGGCAGGTAATGAAATCCAAATTAATAAAAGCCTAAAAAATATAACAATTGTAAACCTTTTGTGAGTAATTTGTAATACTTTTAATGTTTTCCTCATCTGTTTGATGGGCTATAACCTCAATATCAAGGGTTATTAAGCACCCAGATGATAATATAGACTCTGGCACAGAGCACCAGACTGCAGATACTGAGCTTGGTGGGTCCCTGTCCTTCTGAAACCACGGCTTGTATTCTTATGTTCACACGTATTGAAGCAAAACCCCCACTTTCCTCATACAATATTTCTTTTCCTCCAAGAATTCATCCAAGCTATTTTTACTTATTTTAGCCAACTGCTCCATGTATTTTTTCAGTAATAAAGAGAAATGGGTTTTGTTCCTATAAACCGTCTCAGTGAAGAGGAGGAAGGGTAAGGGGTGAGTCATCATGCTCCCAGAAGCACTGGCAACACTCACTGCCCTGGAATGAGCCCTCTCTCATCCCCCACTCCCCGCACTGAGCCTGTGGCTATCTCACCACATCCCCATCAGCCCAGAACCGCAGGGTCTGTCACAGCCAGGTATGGGTCAAGGTCCCTATACTACATTAACGTCACTTCCATGAAAATGGAAATTCAGGAGTTGAAAAACAATATTTAAAACAGCACTCCAGAAAAATAACGATTTCTTCTTTCAAGTTTATCAATCCTGCAAGGGTGAAAAAACCAAATATTGTCCAGGATAAAATGGGGAACTTCTTACTTATGTCCTTATTTTCTAGCTGCTTCATACTGAGATTGTCAGGGACAGCAGCAGTAGCAGGTCCAGTGGACAGAACTGCAGTTTGGGATGCAGAGGACTATCACAAAGCTAAAAAGACATACATTTTTCTCCTCTCCAGACATCTCTGGAAATCCCCAAGTTCTAAACCTAAGAACCCTTAACTGCCTCTCCTAAGTAGTTTTCCATTAAAAACCCCAGCTGTTAATACTAAAAAGCTGTAGTATGTGTTTTGAAGCCATCCAACTTTCTTTTTAGAACAGTAACAATAGTTTGATTCTTGTGTAAACACCATTCCCAGATATTCTCCTGCCAGTTCCTGACTCCTGTGTACTTCAGAAGTATCACCAGATGCTGAGTGGGGGCCAGAACCTCCCTCTCTGAGGCTGATGTGCGCAGTCACATTGGTGACCTTCATCAATACAGACCAGGCAACCAGACTGTTCTAGAACCAAAAGTACTGTCACTTCATCCCTACCAGCACGGTGAGGCACCAAAAGGACATCCTGCTTCTCCTAGCACCTAAGGAGCTCTGGTATCCTCAAAGTTCCGTAACTGGTGCAGCTGATTTGGGTAATTACTATCAGACACATCATTTGTTTTCAGCCGTGGTTTGATAACCCAATCACCCAAAGAAATCCGTAGGTTAGACCTGAGAAACACACCTTGAGCCTGAAGGACACTTAAGCTTTTCTGCCAGCATTTCAGAAGCATATTAAAATAAGCCTTTCTGCGAAGTAGGAATTCACTTATTTTCTTGCTTTTTTTATTAGCTGAGACCACTCAGATCACTGTAGATAGGTCATCAGGCTCAAGGGAACTTTGTGATTTAAGTATCCAAACGAGAATTAAATTATTGTTACAAATAAAAGTTGAAATAGAAACTCCCACATGTTGAGAGCTCCCAATGTTAGCCAAGTATTCAGACTGTGTTTACGCACATGTTGTAATGCACAGCTAAAAACACTTGGTCCACCGTCAGTGCCCCAACACAAAGGCTCAGGCCTTCAGCTGAAGAAGTCCGTGTATTTGAACCGATCTGAATCAAGAGACACGAATGGATTTCAGTCAAAGCTTTAAACTAAACATCTCCTTGAAGGAACAGCTCCATGGCGAAAATTCTCACCCAATAAAGCTGACACAAAATTTTCCATACGCATCAACTAAGGAAGCATTTTGTTTGGCTTGGGTCCACACCTTCATTTTTTTATCCAGTTTTTAATTCATGCTTAATTTCTGCTTAAACTAAGGAGAGTTTCACCGAAGTGAGGGTTCACGTGAGCTTTCAAAAGCTGTGCTGCGACACGCTTTAACAAAACGTTCCAAAGACACTCCGAACCTTGAGTCACATTGGAGTGACGATGGAAATGTTTCTCTGTCCTGTGTTGTGAAGAGTTCAGCTTATTTAGCAAAGCAAACAAAAGTGCAGCTGAGCTTTCTCTTGGAAGCGCAGGGCTGCAGCTCACCTGGGATGGGGAAACTGCTGGAAATTCTTGCACGACATTGCTGGAAAACTCCATCAAGTTCTGCTTAAGAGAAGATCATCAGGCAGAACTACAGGCAGGGAAAGCAGGAGCCCATATCAAACAGAATTCTTCTTCCGACCTTGTCCCCATGCAGTTTGGGACATTGCTTTTCATAAAAACTGCTTCTGTAGATCTTAATGCACCGAATCAGTTTTCTACCAGTAGAACTAGAGCAAGGAGAACAAGACTGCAGCACCTCAAAGTTTTCTGGCACTTTGGCTTTCTGGAGCTGGGTTATCGTAACAGCTCTGAGTCTTTCCTTAGCGCACAGACTGACCAGCAAAAGCCAGAGCTGGCAGCTGAGCAAAAATTCCAGCTAATGGTGGGTATCAGAGACAAGCTCAGCCTCTTGCAATTACAACCAAAATGAACTTTTGCAGTAAGACAAATGCCCACAGCTTTTACTGTCGAACACTTAACAACAGCAGACTAGGAGGAGGGAGACACAACTACTGGAACAAGGCTAAAAAACGTAAGAACACATTAAATTTTGCCACTTTTACGAAGTATTTACTTTGAAATGGACAGCTTTCCAGTAGCTGTGTGAGAGCTCCTCTTCGTATGCTCTACCCAACACGTGTCCAAACTTGCATGAATCTTTCCCCCTAATTAAACCCCTTCACACCGCGCTACCGCTGCCTAAGGCGCTTACCTCGGATTTTTTCACTGTTTCTAGTACTAGATACAAGGCCGAATAAATGATATCACTGCTACTGAAGACAGAAGTAGCCATGGCTAGCCACTTGCAACATGCATAGATAAAATAAAATGAATCTTTCAAAGGTTCTACACATGACTTGCAAAGTTCCTGCTCTTGGGAGGGTAAGTGAAAAAGAAAGGATACCTGTCAGCTCAGCACCAACATGTTTGAAGAGATTTGTTGGTTTCTATGGCAATGGGGAGGGTAACGTGGCTCCCTGGTTACAATTATGACTGACGCACATCTCAAACAATCGGTCTCTTCCTGTTCGTATGACATAAGAAAAACAGGATGTTGAGAGGTGTTTATCTGAATGAACAAGATAAGCAAGCTCAGTGATATTTCTAAAAGTATAAGTTTTAACTAACAAGACGTTATAGATTTTCTGTGGAAAAAAAAAAAAATTCCACTGGTGAATGTGATTAAATTATGCATGGAAAGATCCTTTCCCTCCGAACCGCAGGAAACTGTTGAGGAGCTGTTATATGAGCCATGAATACCAATGGAAAGTCTTTTTAGTGTGAGATACTGAGTTACGCCGCTGAATCAAAATGGAGAAAACCAGCTTAGTGTGCAATATCCTGCTGCCTCCCCACACCATGTTCAGTTCAGAGACCCCTGGTGTGGTGGGCTGTGGACAAACAGGGAGCTGGGGCTGTGGAGAATCAGGGAGCTGCAGCGGTCCTGCTGTCAGACAGGGAAACCAGGCTGATTAGAAAGCAGTCTGTGGCAATGGGCACCAGCTCACAGGCATTTCTCAGGCCTTTCGTTCTACCTGAGCAATCACAGCAGGTACTCTGGAGTGTTTTAAATGTCCATCAGTGCCTGAGAGTGGATCTTATCACTCCTCATGGCAATTTCACTAAAGAGGGAACTTGCACCACGCCCAAATCATACAGCAGAGTACGGTGCTGCAATTGCTGCTGTCCACCAGCCAGCATGAGCTGGCTCAGCCCCACAGCACACTGCAGCTGAAGCAGAAAATCAGCTCATGTCCAAAAAGCACAACAACGACACAGGGGTGGTTCTGGAGCAGGTGAAAGGTACTGGGTCTTCATATCCATGCTCCTGCTGCCCATCTAGAAATGTCCAGCTAAAGAGCGAAATAAGGATAAAGAAACCAAGCGTGTTTGCATGGAGTCAAACATGCCCGGGTGTCACACAGGTGACCCAGCGTCACATTTGCTTTAATACAGCACTCTTCTCACAGAGCCACAGATGTGTTTAGGTTGGAAAAGACCTTTAAGATCATCATGTCCAAGTGTTGCCTGAGCACTGCAAAGCCACCACTAATCCTCAGCACAACATCTCCACAACTTTTGAACCCCTCCAGGGATCACGGGGACTCCACTCCTGTCCTGGGCAGCCTCGGCCAGGCCTTGACAACCCTTTTGGGGAAGAAGTTTTTCCTCATGTCCAACCTAAACCTCTCCTGGTGCAACTTGAGGTCGTTTCCTCTTGCCATATCACTTTTTCCTTGGGAGAAGAGACCATCTCCCCTGGCTCCAACCTCCATTCAGGGAGTTGTCAAGAGCGAGAAGGTCTCCTCTGAACCTCCTTTGCTCCAGGCTCAAAACCCCGAGGTCCCTCAGCCGCTCCTCACCAGACCTGTGCTCTAGACCCTTTCCCAGCTCTGTTGCCCTTCTCTGGGCATGCTCCAGCCCCTCAAGGTCCTTCTGGGTGTAAGAGGCCCAAAACTGAATCCAGGATTCACTGTTGAGGTGTGGCTTTACCAGTGCCAGGTACAGAGGGGTATTTTCGTTTAAAGAAAGAGAACTCCTCCCCACTAGCAGGGAGAAAGGACCAAGTATACTTAGAAACAGGTTTCCTATAAATCCCTCAGAGAAGTACAGCTTGGAAAGCGAATTGCCAGCAGCTGCCTTCCTGTGGTAGCAGGAAAAATGGGGCGTTCAACAAGAAAGCTGGAACAGATAAAGTGAGAGCCTGGAAGAGGACATCCTTCTGTGTTTTAGGAGACACTTGGAGTATATAAACCACTCGGGGCAGAATTGTTTACATGGAATCAAACACATTATGAACGAGATGGACAGCTTGCTTCAGCCTGACTTCCTGAGGGGTCATTCCTGTCTAGGAATTACTGAGAATTGAACTTAGTCTCCTCAGTCTTCAGCCCCACAGGAAAATTAATACTGCTAAATATATTGGCTTGGGGTATCCAAGAATTAGCTGTTAACTGTGAAACTGGGAACTTGCACAATCTTCCACACCCTTATTTGTTCAGCACTTTGCCTATTTAAAATGCACATATAATTTAAAATGCAATATTCATTAAGGCCTTTTGCATGTCATCGTATCCCATGGAAGAATCAGACCACACGCCACAGCACTCCGGTCATTCAAACGTACAATCATGTCATTGTATGCTGCCAGACACAGGGCCTGACACTAAAGACCTCATATTAACAATACTTGGTTTTATGGTACATCGGCCACCACAGACCTGCTTGAGCACATGGTTAGAATAATAATGATGAAATAGAGAATGTAAAAAGTCTTAAAATAGAAAATGAGTACAATCAGATATTGACGTGAAGGCTAACAAATGTGTGGACTCAGTAATAGTTTGAACAAGCGAGCAGCAGGGAGTAGAAGGAGGTAGACCGAGACAGCTCTCCAAGGAGAGCACCACGCAGTTGCTAGGGATTAAAAGATCAAAGTGTCTGTGGAGTGTCACAAGAGCTCCATCCCCAACAGGGAACGCACAGTGCGAGAGACATGACCGAATGCAACACTTACCTTCAACATTTCTTTGTGCTATCTAGAGGATCTCCCATCCAGGAGTTGTAACAGACTTCACGAGCCATCAGAGTTCACAGCTGGTACGGAAGCAGCTGGCACTGGACCCCAGGGAGCACCAAAGCAAACACATCAGGAAGCCTGTGCTGGCTTCCTTGGCATTGCAAAAACATCATCAACTTTGACAAAAAGCTCCCTTAACAATCTAACACGCTGCATGAGTTTGTGAGCTGCAGTTACCCAAAATTCTTCCCAAGCGGTCGCCCTCCTTTTGCAATAAAGATCTTTGATCCCACCTGTCAGACATTCACACAGCCAAGGATGTTTTGATCTCCCAGATACAATCCTTTTACAGTCCTTACTGTGACCACTTCAACATTTCCTTGCAAGTCAAGGATGCTATCACGACATACTCCAAAGCAGCAGTGCTGAATGAGGCACTATCATGAAGAGCTGCCAAGAGCATCATGACATGTTTGCCCTGGAAGACCAGAGACCTCCACGTTTGTATTTTTAATTTTTCTACACTGAGCACGTGTTGGTTTCCCTAAAAAGCTGCACCTCAGGCTACACATCACAGTTTCTCAGACAGGAGGAAGCTGCAATTCTCCCACACTTGAACACTGGGAAGCGAAGTAGTTCACACAAAGTCTCCCAGCAGAACTCCAAAGGAAGCAAGAACAGGTGCCCAGTTCTGACCTCCCTCATTTTTCCATCAGTATGGATCCATCTGAGTGAACAACTACTTCTAGCTTCTTCTAGCCTGGTATCAGCAGCTCCAGACACCCAGTGCACAGTCCCCAGTGAAGGCACAGACTACTCAATGTTCCTCACAAACTGTGCCCAGAACCACTAACATGACTGTGTTGTCTCCTCTCACCCATTGGGATTGCAGCTGAACCAGTCCCATCTTCTCCGGGCTACCAAAAAAATCACATCACAGCCAAGAATTTAATTACCAATCAGTTCTCTCAGAACAGGCCTGATTTCCGAAGTCCTTTAGGAAACAAGAGATGAGTTCTGCTCCCTGTATTACCCAGACCAGAAGACACAGGGTACAACAGATCTGTGTATGAAAGCGGATTTCTACTTTTATGCAAATTTTGTTTACCCATTTGGTGCACATATTTAAGTTAGTATCAAAGGAACAAAATGGAAACCAAATCATTGTCTCCGGTTTGGCAGGTTTACAGATCAACTCCCAGCCTTTAATTCTAGGAAGTGAGTGACCACAAAGTCTCATGACAGCCAAAGGCCCCCCTCTTTCAATCTGACTCGCTGTTTGTCTTGGAAGTAGCCAGGTTAACACTGTCCCATTCAGCACGGACGGGAATGTGGGACAGATCGAAAAAGGGAAAGAGACAGAGACAAAGACAGACAGAGAGACACTGCAGAAGAATGAAAGACAAAGATCGGCGGCAGGATGAAAGAGCATGGAACGAAGGCAGGACCCAGCCAAGCCAAACAAAGTTTTCCTTGAGTGATTACATCTGCTGGAGAGTCCCCAGCTTGCACTCTCCTTGCTGAGAAATTATTTTAATTGTGTCTAGGACATTTTAGAAATCCCAAGAAAAGCTCCTCTGCAATCATGAGAGCTCTGAACTGCGTGAACTTTTGTTATGCTGAACTACTGATAGCTCGCTACATACTTCTTGAAGTAAAAGTTTGAAATTGCTTTGCAGAAGGTTTTTCTGAGGTAGAGCCCTGGGGAGGGAAGATTGATAATAAATCTTCATTTCTTTCTCCCTAAGAAAAAACAAGCAATTCAGAAAAATTCTTCTCCCTCCCAATGCCTGTGTGGAGAAGTACAAAGCGCATCCAAAAGAAAATGAAAAGAGATATCTCCACAAATTAGGCAAAATTAAATAAGGTTAAATGAACGATGCATAGAGCCAAACCCTACAATTCCGTAAAGCGGCCTCCCTCCCTGGAAGTTAACTGGGACGCTGGCTCTTCCACAGCCAGGAAAGCCGCTCACTTCGTAGCTGATGGTGGACAGCGCGCAGTTGGGTAGGAGTGTATATGCAAGTGCCACATGTCAGGCTGCCACCGGCACTTCCTTCGGTATGGGAAAATCAAAACTTGTGAGCTAGAAAGACAAGTTAATATTAAGCAATTTTCCAACTGGCTACAAGAACCATGGTTCTGCCTCGGACAGACACACTCCTAGGGTTACCTGAGTGCCACATGCTGGCTTCACATCATGGGTCCAACTCGCTCGCGTGTGGCAAATCTCCCTTATCTTCAAGCCTGTTTTCCCAGCATTAGCTTGTACTTAACCACTCACTGTGCTAACTAGAAATTCCAGAGAATTGACTGACTGCAAATACCTCATTTTTCTCCTCCACAACCCAAACATCTGCCTGCACACCCCAGGTAACCAGATACTTGTATTTACCAAATTTGAGGGTCAATCATTGGAAGATGCTGCAAAGCCAAGGCTCAATGTTAAAAGACAAAAAATAAAACCCACAAGGCCCTCACCAGCTGGCCCTCACCTCACCACAACTGCACGTTCCACGACGTCCCAGGCGAGTGGTACCCAGGAAGGTGGCAGCAATACAAGAGGGGAGCACCTAACAGGTCTGCTCCCATAAAACAGCCACCCAAAGCTGTGCTTTAGCATACTCACATTTTTCAAGCATTTTGAATTAATATCTGATTGTATTTCACCACTTTGGTGTTGCCAAGACATTTTACTTGGGCCAGCATAAGCTGTCCAAAAGCAAAGTGACTTGTCCTTGTTACTCCCCTATTGCCTGTGGCACGGCAGTGCAGTTACACCGAGTCACCTGAACCCTCCCCAGTCAGCAGCTTATCCCTTGAAATGCAGAAAGCTCCTTCCCTGCTCCACCTCATGCAGGCTCTGGGCCTCAGCAGACCCTGCACAAGCCTGTCCCGTCCAAGCTGTTGGAAGAAAACCAGCTCAGCCAAAGTATGGATAAGTTCCTGCTGGGCCAGTGAATTGAACCAGCTCAGTGAAGGGTCCAAGGCACCAGCACTGGAGCAAAGAGGATGACTCAGGTACACAGGACTGGGTACGAGTGTGAGGAGAAGGGCAGGGAGCAAGTCCTTCACCCTGCAGCTGCAATTAAGCCTCTTGATCAGTCAATGCTTCTATTTGCTCCATTCTGCCAAAACACACATTTCTCCTTGTAACATATAGATATACATTATTAATTGTATAATAAGTAGCGAAGAATTTCAATGAACTGCACAGTAGGCAGGTACAATGTTGAGTTTTATGTGCTCTACCATGCAAAAGACAAGGCTCCACCTAAGGTAAAACTCATTCATCAGCCACAAGACAGGATCTCTTGGTCTGCATCAGCACATGTGGCCAGGCTAAGATGCTGCAGCACCTTGAGCACCTTACGCAGGAGCTGCAAGCACTGGTGGAAGGATGTAAATGGACAGATAGACGTCAGCATCCAGATTCATTTTTTAAACAGTATTTTTTATAGTAACTTCAAAACAGTATCTATCCTTCAGATAGGCAGAGGTACATTTTTTCCCAGATAGATTCTCCTCCTTTGCTTCCAGACTCTGCTAAACATTTCAGGAAGCACAACCATCTCCCCATGGCCAGGATCATGTCATTTAGACACATCAGCTCAGTATCTACTGAACAACAAGACTGAAGGAGTTCTCAATGAATAGAAACACTAGATGCTGCCAAGGAAGCTGGTGACAGTCAATCTACCAAGATGAGGTGGCACCTATGAGATGGGGACCTTGATCTGAACCAGGGCCGATGGCTCTCTGGCACCTAGGAACAGGGAATAAACAGTCTGAAGGACAGGAAGCACAATCCAAGAACATCCACTGCAATAACGTCAACCCTCCAAACTGTGGAGGGTTCCCTAAAAACCTGTGGTTTGCAGGGGAGGAGGCTGGGGTTTTGTTACATGCTTATTTGCCTCTTGTTTTTGTCCTAGTGGATAACATCCATTTCCAGTAACTGTTGACCAAAGTGAAAAAGGAGTATTTAACAATAAAGTGCAAGAGTCCATTATGAGTAATGACAACCCATGTGCTTTTATGAAACAATAACACACCAACATAAAATAAATCAGTGTCTTTTAATTTAACAATGTAAATTACCCTCCCACCTGCTGTGAATCTCCGTAAGGAGAAAAAGCTGGCTGCATATTTACCAAGCTGTCTATCCCCGTCTCATTCTGAACTGGCCTAATGCCCCAGGGTTAGACTGTAGGACTCTGTCATCTCTTGCACTCGTATGACCTAAGAAAGGGAATGTGGCCTTTTTCCCACAAGCCCAGAGTGAGAACATCATAAAAGCTGAACTTTAGCCCCCTTTTTGGGCAGGCAGCACAATAGCAAGGAGGATGCTGTTACTCCCTGGAGGCTCTGCTGCTGAAAAACATCACCAAGCTCAAGTAAAAGGTCAGTAGTTAGGATTGCATCTCTTGTTTTCTTCAGTTTTCCTCCTCCGTCAAAGGCAGTTAAACATTCTTTGCACACCCCCCTCCCTCCTTCTGAGAAATGCAGGAAGGAAGTGCTTGCAAAATAGTTTAATTTAAAAGAACGCACAATCACACACACAGCAAACACTGCTCGAGACTCAGAGCGGGACATTTCTATTGCTTCACAGTTCCCACTAACACACAAACGAATTCCTGCAGTGGCAGAGTCGTTCCCCCCTCCCGTACACAAATGGAGGTTGTTTTTACTCTCAAGCCCTTTTGTTTAGGGGCAGACACCTTGGGTGAGAAG
Source organism: Todus mexicanus (assembly GCA_013389965.1). Taxonomy (NCBI): domain Eukaryota; kingdom Metazoa; phylum Chordata; class Aves; order Coraciiformes; family Todidae; genus Todus; species Todus mexicanus. The sequence continues at coordinate 29,072 of WEIS01009029.1, read as the reverse complement.
ATCTGTGGCTACGTGCTGCATGCAACCCCCTCTGCTCCTCCAGAGCACACCCCACCCCACAGGGGCTCGTCAAGCTGGAGAAGAGGACATCTGCCTGGTGGACAAGGGTGGTGAAGCCAGGGAAGGAAGGATGGAGGAACCCTCGTAATCTCTCAAGGTGCTGCATGGTAACAGGGACCAAGAAGCAGCACCACAGTCCTGGGCTGTAGGGGACAGCTTCACTTCCACTCTTTCTCATAACTAGGGCTTGCTTGACTTCACACTATGTTCCTCTTCCAGCGTTTGTTACCTGGACCTTGCTAGAGTTTGTGTAGGCTGTTTAGGATTGCTGCATTTAACTGGACTCTTCTCCTCACTAGCTTTATGTGAAAGAACCAGAGTTGGAGGAACCACCTCTTATACTCCATCCTTTTTTTGCAAAGAGGAATGGAGAGACCAGCAGGCAATTAAGGGGAAATTTTGTTAGCCATCAGTCTATATCATATGACCGCATGCCCAGTCTAAACATAGTTCTCAGTCGCACAGTGTACTCACATCCCTGGGCAATCAGCATTTACTATCACAAGGCTATTTCTTTGCCTTTTCAGAGACTTCAGCAGTCCTGAGGACTTGTCCCCCTTGAGCCATGAACCGTGAGGCTTGAGAGCCCCTAGCACATGTTAGAAGGGGTGCGCAAGTCCCAGCCTGCTTTCACTTCTTTGAGAATTACCAGAGTCCTCTAGCCACAGTCTCTGAAAGAAACACCTCGGCCGCTCACAGCTTCACTTTTGCGTGGCGGTTTCAGCAAATCTGATCATGTTACTGCTGTCCTGCGTTCCTCACATTGCTTAGCTAGCACGCAGTGGATTGATTTCAAGTTGGCACTCCTGTACTTGAAAGGGACGTTGTCAACGAATCACAGCCCTGGCTTTTTCTATTTAACCCGTTGCTGTCACAGTGCATAATTAGATTAGCAAAATAAATAAGAGATCGGTGCATGTAGGAACTGAACAGAATTGCACCCAGTGCCCATAAAGAGTGATGACTTCTTCCTGCAAAAAGGAGGGCCGGGACAAACAAAACCACAATAAATTATTTTCTAGAAGGAAATTAAAAAATTTTGCATGTCATTAATGTGAGTACTTTCCCATGTACAGCCCAGCAGCTTCACAAAGGGGAAGATTAATACTTTCACAAAACAGGGAACCACGACTGCCAAATGCTGCAAACTGCCTGGGGACTTCGGGTCTGTGGCAGGACCTGAAACTATGAGTTTTACTTTTTGTCTTTTAAAGTTGACAATTCCAATTGACAGCATCTATGTTCAGCCCTGACCAGTGGGAAACTCGACTTTTCCTACTTCTAGGCCACTGTCCTGATGGGTGAGTCTACTGGTTTTATTACTGTTTTCACAAACTTAGAGCTACTACTGCTGTTTATTACCCTTCCCATTCCCAGTAACTTTTACCTTCTTTTCTTTTTCAATTGGTGTCACTCATGTGCATCTGTGGTAGAGTTAAAAAAATAATTGATAGCATTTCAGAAACGCCTTTAGATCTCAAACAAGGACTCTAAAATGCTGCATTCTGTAAAGACCTTAAATAAGAAATAATTTCTGTCCCACAGAGCATTGTAAAGGCATTTAAGGAGCTCACTCCCCACCCCATGCCTGCTGCAAGCCCAGACAAAGGATAATAAAAATGTGAAACAGAGGAGAAGGAATGAAATAACCACAGAAAGGCACATCTGGCTGGGCTGCTGAGGTGCTTCTGCAGGTAGCCAGCATGGAGCTGGGCACTGCTAAGAGTTACACCCTGGTTTTTACATGATAAAAATGTATAAAAAGCATAAGCTACACTGAAAGATGTGTTGCAAATACAACCACCACATTGGCCAGTGTGCATACAGTGTCAGAGTGGGCAGATTTCAGCTGTACACAACTTGCTTCTGAAAAGCCTTCACCAATTACTTTCACAACTCCAGCCTAAAAACCTTATCACTAAAACCACACTTTCCTCTTCTAATTCTAGATCTTACGCTCGCATTCAAGTTTCATCCCAACTTTGTCAAAACATGGCCTTAAGAAATACTGTTTTGACTCTGAATACACTGGGCACACTGCAGATAGTTACATTGTAGAAATTACTGACAGTGGCCCTTTTCAGAGAGAAAACTCAGAAGAAAGGTTGACAGAACGCTGTAGTGTCAGTTCATTCAGGAAAAACACAATGCCACAAAATATTACATTCTTACACTACAAGCAACTGCTGAAATTCCACGGTAAGTTTTAAATTTACCATTAAACTGGACTCTGACTTGAATTTTACCCCAAACCCTCCAATGATCCAAAATGAGAAGTCTTGGAGGCTTTTTAACTCCACACTAAGTCACAAGCTGATGCATTTAGCTGACCCTGAGGTGTGCACTCAAACACAGAGTACAATTCAACAAGGGCAGCATCAGGTACAATTGCTTTGGTGGTTGATAGTCCATCCCTCTCCTTCCATCCCCAAGTACAAACCAGTCTTCTTGCTGTAGGACACAACCTACTAGCAAGTAGCTTTGGAGTATCTCAGGTCAGAGAACGATAGGATGGCCTTCAAAATACCTACTGGAAAGTGCAGAGTGAGGCCATGGCAAAGCAGACAGGGCTCTCTCCGTGTGGATGCTCGCATCCAGAAAGACTAACCTAGGTGCTCAGCCTCACACATAAAGCGTGCAGGTCAGGTGTACAAGGAAAATTAAGCCTCAAATATTGGAACGTTGTTTCTCTGTCAAGTTAGACTCTTGATATTCTCATAACCAGTTGTACAACAGGATTATACAACTATCCTGAGAGGCATTTCAGTGATTGCTCATCATCTCTTAACAGCCGATCTTTGCAGGCTTTTGCTATCAGAACCAAAATGAAACTCCCAACTCAAAGCTGGCAAGAACACTAAAACCACACTAAAAAAGAGAGAAAACCAAACAGCTGTTGTAAGGAATGGTTAAAAAAATGTTACAGAGCAGACAGGTCTGAAAATATTATCTAAATATTGTAATGTAGTGTTTAAACAAAACCAGTAATAGGAGAAAAAGATCATGGTTCAGTCTGAGCCTTTTCTGGGAGAGAGGAATCGAATCATATTCAGCAAAGATAATTCATTTAAAGGCAAATTTATTTATTTCCTCCCTCTTTAAGGCATCAGAGATAGCATTTGCCTCATCACTGCCTTGCCCTGAAGAGCCGATAGAAACCTCTGCCTCCACCAAAGCAGACAACAGTCACCTCCTTGTCCTGTGGCCAGACACATCACCCTGGGGTGCTCTGGAACGGAGCATCCCTGTGCAGTTCCTCGGCCTCAGGGTCCACAACCTGTCAGTGCAGTAGCTTCTTTACTAAACATCAGCACTTTTCCTTCTCTTTCCCCTTTTTTTCTTTGTTAAACCGCTTCTTCTAAAGAGGAATTTTGGTTTACTGAGATGCTTGACTATAAAGGGAAGGGAAGAAAGTCCCCAGCAACCTGCTGTCAGACACAGCCTACAGATGGAACTGGCTTGTGTACGAATCCCGGCCGTTCACGCTCACGTTGCCTCCAAAGTGTTTATGTGAGATGAGTGTTTTTGCCGCTGCGCTGCCGTGATTGTTTGGCTGGGCTGGGTGATGGATGGTGGAGAAGGTTGTGTCTGGAAACGTGCTCTGAAGCCGCCAGGAAGCTGAGGGGGCCTTTGCCAGCACTTCCTTCCTGTATACAAGGGGAGGACAGAATGGGAAAAACCTTGGCTGTCCCTTACCCTGAGAAAAGTGCTACCCTTCCAGCTGGATTACAGTAAAAGTATTTTAATCTTTCACAAGATTGTAATATCCTTCCTCTCTAAGTATAGCTACAGTGGTAGCAAGGCTCAGATAATGAAATGAATTGACAATGTAAAACTTAATAGGTGGCTACAGAGGGGTAGTGCTGGAATCTGAACAAATGGAGGTCCACATTTGAAGATCTTCAGCCAAGTCATAAATCATCAGTGGATCACACCTGTCTAGGCCAGTATCTGGATTCCAAGAGTAATCAGGACTAGGCACTTCAACAGAAGGTGTAAAATTCACACAAGCAGTACCTTGGAAATGTGTCCCTCTGGACAGCTTCATTCCTGTGCCTGTTTTAGAGAGCGGATTGTGACTCAAAGCATAACGTTTATTACCCCTATAAAAAATAATGCTGTCATGAGTAATTTATGAGTATTCTCACCATGTGATCCACATATTTATCTCACAAGCACCCAGGATGATTTGTGTTACAGAGAATTTCCTTGAATGTCTTTGGAATTTCCAAACACCCAGCCTCGAGGTCCTTTTGTGGATGATTCATGAATCTGCATGACATCCTGACATGCAGCCATCACCTGTTTGCAGTAAGAAACTATTACAGAATAGATATTTCATGCTACCACAGGAATTTTCCTAAAACTTTCCATTCTTGAACTCCCAGATTCAAGCCCATAGACAACACAAGGCAGGTGTTCATTACCCTAGACTCATCAACTTGCCCTGCCTCCAGCCATGCGGACTGTGACAGTCAGAGCATGGCAGAAGGGTGGTGGCTACGAGGGCCACTTCCCTGGCTATCCCAGCAAGGGGATCTCCTAGCAACGCCCTCTGGCAGATCCTGTCTGGATGAGTTTGCCCAAGTTAGTCTGAAAAAGGGAAGAAATTCTCAGGACAACAAAGGAAAACTCCCCTAACCTGTGAGCAGACAGCTCTCATAACAGCCTCTGTTTCTGAAAAAGGAATCAGACGAGAGAATCATTAACACAGAGTGAGGAACAATGGAAACTGTTAAAAAATAGCCCTCAAGTCAGAACTAAGAATGTCCCTTTACACATCCAAAAAAGCACACAGCTGAGAAAGAGCCCGGGAGGTTTTCTAGATGATACTGAATTCCAATAACCAAAGATGGGGGTGGAAGTGGAGAGAAAATTTATGGCAGGACTGAGCCAGAGTAAGTAAAAAATTCCTGTCCATTCAATGTCTCCAGCAAGGATCCTGACACTGAAACTTCATGGAACATACCTGCATATGTGTGAGCATTTTCCACAGGCCTTCCTTTATAGGGTAAAGCAATTACAAGAGTAATTCATGAGAAAAGTAAACAACGGATAAAATCTGAATGAGTTGTGTAACACACAGTACTAAAAATGGTTTGTTCTTCTGAATTATTGAGAAGTTATTAAAAAATGGCGATAAGATTTTCAACCTGGAATACAATTCTAAGAGCATCAATATCTAGATGTGGAGCAGGAAACCTCAAAGATCCAACAAACTTTGTGGCACAGGATTTAGGTTTCACATATTTTGCTTTATTTGTGACTCAGGACAGCACCACGGTAAAATGAATTGAACAACCTGATTTAGTTGAAGATGTCCCTGCTCACCACAGGGGGGTTGGACTAGATGATCTTTAAAGGTCCCTTCCAACCCAAACCATTCTGTGATTTTGTTCTGTGAATGAAATGGACAGCAAATCATGCTGGATGAACAGGAGAAGACACACAAACATTCAGACAAGCAGAAAAACTCACCAGCAGGCTGATCAGTTGAGTCACCGTCCTGATTCATCCTCCCAAAGGTGGTATCAAATGAGGAAGCTGACCTTAGAGGTCTACAGCTTGGAGTTGGTGGCCCAAGCTCTTGCTTCTGAAAAGAAAAAATGTAGCGTTACTATCAAACTGTAGGAAATTCACCCTGTGTGACAAAGGAAATACCTTGTGTGTAGTCTGCTGCCTCAATCTAAGCAAAGTCCTGGAGAAACTGTGCACATACAACTAGTACAGAAGTCATAGTGCATTGCCTGAAGATCAGAGAACAAAACGATGAATTGGTGAATTAAGTCAACCGTGACACATTGAAAAGTGGCATCTGAAATCTCATGCAAGTTAAAATAATATATAGTTAAGCCGACACCTAGATTCCTGGAACAGGTTAACATTAGCTTTCAGATTTCAACTGCACAAACAGGAGCCCCAAACACTGTTTACTTGATTAACCAAACAAACAACCAGACCTATCTATCCTCCAAACTGGACAAACAGTCCATGTGACATTATGTTTTTGCCGTAGCTGAACAACTCCTCCTCTTTGTTTGCTTGCCCTTCCACTCATCACATCTTGACTGTGGTAGAGTTGGGAACAGAACCCATGCCTCCCAAATCCCAACCCAGCGCCTTAACCACCACATCCTTCCTGCTGAATCACAGCGCAGAATTGTTTATCAGGAAGGAAATTCCCCCTCGAGAGTACTCACTCTGAGCATGCTGGTGGAACACAAATGCTTAGAAAAATACAAGTGGACTAGCAATAACAACAAGTGATTTAAGTCACTGTCCAGCAGGCTAAAGGTATACAGCAGTCTACCCGTTTCTGTTGTGAGCAGCAGTGTAAGGCACCGTGGAGCAGGACGTTACACAACAAGCAGTGCATCCGGATGTCCTCAGAGGAACAGGCTCCTGCTCTTCAACACATGATAAGTAACTCTGGAAACATCTATCCCATGTTTAGCATTAGGTTTATGTCACTCAGAGGGGGGTTCAAAAGCTTTATGTTCTTACCAGGCACCATCAAGGTCAACTTTGGTAGCATCTCACCAAGCTGCTAGGTGCCAGCAGCTGTAGTACATGATCTAGTGGGTCAGAATTAACCTCAACATGTGCTAGCAAAGAGCCTTCACTTTCTTTAAGGCCTTTGGCCAAAACCCAAACAAACAGAAAAAGCAGGGCAGTGGGGAAGATACCAAAAGTGGAACAAATATGTCCCTGAAAGCCTTAATGCAGTTTATCCCATTAGTCTCATAGAAATCAAAAAGGGCTGTAACTCATCCATGATCTGTCTGGGGACACAAACCCATGGAAATGGCAAATTCATGGTCCAGGACTCTGAAGAATTTGATTCTGCTCAGCAGTTGGGCAAAGGAGAATTTCCCCACTTGCAAGCAGTGGCTTTCCAGGTTGCATCCCACGAGACCCACCACAGTAACCAACACAAACATGGGCTTGGGTGGATTCCCAGAACTCTGACAAGATTTCTGTTACAATCCCGTTAAATGTCATTGTATAGAAATTCCAGCAGGACTGGCTCTTGAGGGGCAGGGAACGAAACCCTCAATCACTGTGTCCCGGGGTCATGGTTCATATATCTAAAGAAGCTTTGAATGGGCACATCAGAAAGGACGAGCTGCCTCCAGCGCAGACCCAAGGGCGACGTGCTTAGTCTCCAGTGCACGGGGCCATGGGACAGCTAAGGGCCAGGTCCACCCCGCAGACACAGGCAGGGCCCCACAGGCTCTGCTGGACACACCAGCCCCACGGGAAGGGTGTCTTCTCGCCAGAGGAGCCTGGTCTGGGAGCAGCCATCCCACCATACACCCATGTGAACACCTGTAAGCTTCTATTCCCCAGGACTATCTCTCCTGTGGGTACATTAAACTCAAAGACTTTGGCCACTGATCCCCAGTCATTCCAGAAGCACCTCTCAAAGCAAATGCAGGGACTATAGACACTGCTCTGGAGACGCAAATCCCTGCCAAGGGCCCTTTGTGAGGGATCTATCTTTCACATGCAGACACCTGCATCTCATCTGATCATCTGGGCTCCCCTTCTGACCAGTGGAGATACTGAGGCATCTCTGTGGAGCTCACCTGAACAGGGATGACTTGACGAAGACTTGGATGGAGTAACCTGTTTCTCTCTGGTGGCTGTCTAGAGAGTGTCAGTGGCTACCTCAGATAAAGGCATCTATGTCCAACCAGCTGAATCCCACCTTCCATCATTACTTCACCCCAGAGCTGAACATACTGGCTTTGCTGTCCCACAGCATATCAAGAAACACATCAGAAAGTGTGAGGCAAAGCACCAGTATCAAACCAAATCAAATGTCACTGCTTTGAAGTTTAGTATCTTGAATCTATTATGTACTCCTTCTCTCAGTGTTACTTTAATTTGCCTAGAGATTTTGTATTTATCTTAATGCATCTACACGGACACGAGAGTCAGAGAGAGTCAAACTCTTCTCAGTGGTGCTCAGTGACAGCACAAGAGGCAATTTGCATGAACTGAAACACAGTAAATCAGGTTTAAACATTAGGAACACACACACACACAACCTTGTTTTTGTTTTTACTATAAAAGTGATTACCACTGGATCAGGCTGTCCAGAGAGGCTGTGGAGTCTCCATCCTGACTGGACACGGTCCTGAGCAATCTGCTCTGGCTGACCTTGCTCTGAGCATGAGGTTAGAGTGGGCAGTCTCCAGAGGTCCTCTCCAACCTCCATGGTTCTCTGACCCTGTAGTATGCTTGAAGACTGTGCATAAAAAGGCTCCTTACATTTGGGATGCACACAGTTGAAGGCAGCCAAGCCTTATTATAACCCAGGGACAATGCCTGGGATTTCCAGAGAAACTACCACGTTATCCTCAGCCTGTTCCCTGTTCTTCACCCCACCAGGAACCACTGCTTGCTTCAGAAAACCTGCCTTGTTTTTGTTCTCCATTGCTTTGTAGTTTTTCCGATCACTGGCATCAGACACATTTGATAATTTACTAAACTGAAAGTTTCTTGCCAGAAGACACTTTGAGGCACTACTTCCATTCTTTTGAATCACAGAATCATAGATTGGTTTGGGTTGGAAGGGACCGTTCAAGGTCACCTCGTTTCAATCCCCCTGCAGGGAGCAGGGCCATCTGCAACTAGAACAGGTTGCTCAGAGCCCCCAACAACCTCCCCTGCAATGGGGACAGGGATGGGCCATCAAAACACCTCTCGGGGCAACCTGGGCCAGAGTTTCACCATGCTCAGTGTAAAAATCTGTCTTCCTTCTCTCTAGTCTAAACCTGTCCATTTTTAATTTAAAACCATCCCCCCTTATCCTGTCCCCACAGGCCCTGCTCCAAAGTCTGGCCCCATCTTTCTGCCAGGCCCCTTGAAGCCCTGCAAGGCCCCCAGAAGGTCTGCGCGGAGCCTTCTCTTCTCCAGGCTGAACCCCCCCAGCTCTCCCAGCCTGGCCTCCCAGCAGAGGGGTTCCAGCCCTCCCAGCATTGCTGGGGCCTCCTCTGGCCCCGCTCCACCAGGTCCCTGTCTCTGCTGGGCTGAGGCCTCCAGAGCTGGGCCCAGCCCTGCAGGGGGGGCTCCCCAGAGCCCTGGCAGCAGAGGGGCAGGATCCCCCAACCCCTGGCCCTGCTGCCCACGCTGCTGGGGATCAGCCCAGGGGGCCAGTGGCTGCTGGGCTGCGAGCGCGCGGGGCCGGCTCAGCTCCAGCTTTTCATTCCCAGCACTCCCAAGTCCTTCTCCATAGGGCTGTTCTCCACCCCATCATCCCCCAGCCTGTGCTAATACCAGGGAGTGCCCTGACCCAGGGGTAGGACCTTGCACTTGGCCTTGTTGAACCTCATGAGGTTCATACGAGTCCACTTCTCCAGGTCCCTCTGGATGCAGTAAAAGAAAGTCACCATTTCTCCTCAAGGCTTCTTTCAACTTTGACATTATCTAAAACCTCACATGCCTTTCTTTTTTATATCATAAAAGAGTGATTTAGGAATTACGAGTATATGTAATTCAGTTGTTCTTTACCAAAAAGACAATTCCCTTATCCCTGGACTGCTATCTTTGTAGTCAGGACCAAGCTTGTGGTTTTTTCCTATTAGGTCAGCCCCACTTAGGTCTAAACCAAAGATGTGCAGAGAGAGAAGTAAGTTCACATCTTCAGTCCTGCAGGATGTTGTGATCCGTTTACAATGGAGAATAACAATACATCAGAAGGTTATTGCTGTTACGGAGATCTTCTGCTTGGTTCAAAGCATTCCCCGCATGGAAACCCAGCATGTGCCAGCTAATGAAAAAAGCTTCTGCAAAGAGCTGCCCAACTGCTTCTCAAAGACTTGTGATTTTTCTCCAGAGAAGGTGTGGGCAGTCAAGCTCTTGATTTGGGCACTAGTGCCAGGCAGGAGAGTTTTGCTTCATATTTAAGCAAAGTAAGCTAATCATTGCACCCTGTAACCCTGAATAACGCACATAGTCTGAAGCAAAGAGGATGAATGTCCTGTGAATGTCTCACACCTCTCCTGCCTGCAGCTCAGAACTGCCCCAGAGGTGAAGCAACCTTCAGGTGGATGGGCCGACAGCGTAAACAGAGTTCACAGTCCTACTTCCCCAGTAACAGCTGAGGCCACAGCCACCACCAGACAGGGAAGTGGAGGCTACTGGTTTCCTTCTGAGTGATTTCAGCTAAGCAGGACCATCACGGGGGCTGGAACAAACAAGAGGCTCCTGAACCTTCAGCTAAGCAGTAAATGTTTCTCCTGATAGTTTATTAACGCTCTGTGGGGCCAACGCCTGTGCCGTTATCTCAAGCCCTGCCATAGCCGGTGTGTTGCTGAAAGCACAGCAGCTGGGTGAAGAAAATCTCATCTTTACACTGGGCGTAAAACCCCTCATCTTTCCTTGGAAAATGGCACCAAAACACAAACCCAGGTTTCTATTCCCCTTGGTTATAGAAAAAGATTTGAAAATGTGAAGTGAGAGTAACTTAAAGCTTTAGAAACAAGGTGACCAACACTAGGAAGCAGTGTTTATTTGTCGTCTGCTCCATGCTGTGACTTTTAAGCCTATCTCACATTTTTGCAGCCTTCCTTTTATTGCTTTATTGTTCCAGAACATACAGGTACACACAGCAAAAGGTATCCAGCATTACGGATCCCTCTGCAGAAAAAATATGTTATGAGTCTGGGTGAAGGAGCAGCAGTCCTAGCGGTGCTATCGAAAGCAGCATCTGAAGACCACGAGTGTCTTTTCACTGACTTGCAGAGACTTTGGATGCTGTACTCAACCCCTACTCAGCAGCCCTAGGGCCAGATTTGGGGTTCAGGCTCCCAGCAGCCACAAACCCAACGCTTCATAAGGCTCCAGCTAAGCTACACCACCCAAAATCTCTGCTCCATGCTGGAATTATGGCATCTCAGCCTTCATCACGTCACGTTACCTACATACCAAGCCTTTTTACAGGCAACCTCAGCAGCCTGTGTTGTTTCAAAGTGGGAAAAAGCGACAAAGAGGCCTGTGGCCTCTTGGTACCGCAGCCTGAAATGCAAAGAGCAGTCCCACCTATTTTTACAGGCCTTTATCACACAAATCTTTAACTACCCAGAAATAGAAACTCCACTTCTCTGTGATAAGGACACAGAAAAAAAATCACTGACACCATCAAAAAAAAAAAACCCAAAAAAGGCAGCAGAAGTTGTCAGTCGGTGCCTGCCAGCAGCACCGTGTCTGCGCTAAGAGCTCCAGGCAACCTGCCCTCCCCATCAGCACCCCAAAGCAGGCAGGGCCCCACTAACCCCGCGGCCAGTGACCAGCTCCCATTTGGACAGGGCCACCAGGAACACGGGCACAACAGCAGGCAGCACTCGGGTCTGTTATTTGGATTAGGCCAGGACATGACCCTGCAGCTAAAAGCCCCCTTCTATGTTGATTAATTTTCTCTGAGTTCATTTTAAGAAGATCCCACTTTATCTGCTTCGGTTTAATGGATTTTTTATTAAATGACTATTGATTTTTGATCATTTACACGAGTCATTTAGTAATTTCATACCATTACTACAGGAAGATTCAGTGGAACTGCTGAAGACTCAAACCAGAACACACATGGCAGAAGCTAGCAGAGCTACACAGTTCTAGCGTACACCCTGAGCCTCATCAGTTCTGACATTAAAACTAGCAAGCAGCTGACAAAATATCAACAGATGTCTATCAAAAAAGATCATCAAGGCTGTCCCCCGCAGCACGGGGAAACCCGCCAGCTTGACAAGAATGTATTTTTAATGGAAGTTCCTGTCCAAGTTCCTAACATCAATAAGCAAATTGTTGTGACACCAAAGGCATAAATAAAACCTGGACCCACGGAGAAAGCCCTGCACACCAGAGAACGTGCCTTCTTGCACGCACACAGAGCATCCAGCTCACCATCATCATCGGCATGATACCAAGAATAAACCAATCATCGTATGAAGGTACCAACCATGTGGAGCAATACTTGAAACGGAGGAGTTTACGCCCAGCCCTTCGTAAGCCAGAGCTGACTGTGCAAGTCACAGGGAGCAGCTCATTTCTGTGTGTTTTCCTCCTGACAGTAGAGTTGACCCTCCATCATAAAAGCAGAGCAACTTCAAATGGCTGGGTCACCGCTTCCCTTCCAGCCAGGATAAACAGTTTACCCGCAGCATCCGATTGCAGTTAATGCAGCCACACGCTGCTTCGCTCCAGCTGCAGCGCAAAGGGCTCTTCCAGAGGGTGGGCAGGGAAAATCTAACAGAACAGCTTGAAATGAGATGAGTCCAAAGGAGGGGAAAAAGAAACAAATTCCCAGCTTGGACTTCAGTCTCTGAAAGCCCAGGAAGACCTTTATTCTTCCCTGAAGGTCTCCTGTTGGAGGGACACCGGGACTCCTAAGACACATGTTGAGTCAGAGGGAAGCCATCCAAACACATGCTCCGAGTATTTGCCTATCGGGGCATTTGGCAAGAACAACGTTTGCCCTTTTTTCTTGTAGATCTTAATTCTCACAGGTAGGAAGAACTAAATACTTTACATGGCTCCTAAGTATCCATGCAAGCTCCAGAGTTACCTGGGACGCAGTTTGCCATCAGGCTCCCTGGAAGCTAATTGTAACAAATCTTCTAATGAAGAGGCTCTTTGCACCAAGAGGAAAAAAAACCACCCGGCAGTGGCCTCCTCTGTCACCAGAGTGATGACTCTGAGTATCTCTGAAAGGTTCCCAGAACAACAGCCCTCATCACCTGCAAATCTCCATTCCCACCAAGAGGCTCCTGCAGGCCGACAGTACGCACAAACTTCTGCTGACACGTACAAGCATGGGACTATGGCTGCTGATTGCTGCCTTTGCTTATTTCCCCCTCCTTCTCAAGGTACGTGTGAAGTCCTCCTACCCTGCGAGCAATGTGAACAAGCACCACTCCACAATTCAAACTCTCCATGCTTATTTTGCTCTTCTTACACATCAATCACCTTCAGTCTCTTGGAAATCTCACCCTGGAAACAACCAGCACAAGTGAAGCCACTGCTGAAACTCAGGGCAACACTGTGAGGGTGTTTCTTGGTGTTCAGGTGGTTCTCTCGCTGTGCTCCAGCCCCAGGGAAGGATGCTGGTTCCAGAACACGAGGCAGTGTGGTTCATACCTGCTTTTCTCTTTGGACTCTGAGAGTTTGTTGGTCTCTGGCACCCTCTGCTGACAAACCACCACCACCCTGTCCCATCCCTGCGCCCACACAGAGCCCAGGGCATGCACAGACGTTCCAGGCTGGAAGGGCCATTCCCTGCTAACATAGTCCATATCTCCTTTTCCAGATGACAACTTCACAACTTCATTTTTTTTTCCCCTCTTATTTGTTTGACCAGCTATTTCTGTAAAATTATTATACTAATCAAAGATGGTCTTTCTCCCCCTTGGTTTGCTCCAGTAACCGAGCACACCACGTAAAGGAAAGTGCTGCACTCTCCTGTCTCTGGTGTTACCTAGAACTCCTTGTATTTATCATCCTTTCCACCACCCAAGGCCCCTCAGCACCCTGGACACAGCATTCATCCTCTCCTGCAGCCAGGGAACCATCCAAACCTTTCCAGTCCCATGATTTTGATGCATGTTTCCCTCAACAGTCTCCACGTCACACTTGCCACACAGCACCTGTAGCATGGTGACCCTTCCATGATTGGTATCCAATCCTGCAACGCGTCCAACATGCGATGCCTCACACAAAGGCACACCGAGATGTTTGCACGTAACCAGTGACACCCAAACCCACTGCAGTCAACAGGCACCAGAAGTGAAGGGGTTCAATTAACCAAATCACTGACACGACACATCCTGACCCTGCTGGGTTGCACTTGAAGATTCTTCAGGAACAGTGAACACCACGAACAGAGAATATTCTGTGTAAAGGCAATGGTGAAACAGAAGCCTAATCTTCTGAGGTGTGTTAACTCCAGAGACTGATTTTCTGCCTTGTTCTTGTCTGCATTTTACTGCTTCTTGTTTCTTCTTTACTTGTGTGAAGGGAAGGCCAGGAGAAGGAGCCCTGCCTGACTGTGACAGCCTACTCTGGGCAGAGCAGAGGGCAGCTCGCAGGCTCAATAGACACTCACGCCAGTACTTTCTAAATGCTATTTCGAACACACAGAGATTGTACTTAACCTACCACATCCATAGGATTTCCACCTCCACAGAAAGAATCCCAAAGGATCAAACATGGACCTTAAAAAAAGAAAACTCAGGAAGCTTTGGAAATGTGCAATGCAGAATTTCAATTAGAATCAAAGTGTGAGAAACATTCTCAGCAAACAACAAAACAAGTCAGGGTGAGCACACTTTACAAGTTTAGTTCCAATCTGCTGGCCACTACTGAAAACCACTACAACATAAGAGAACTTGAAAAACTTAAACAAGCCAGGAGACTTAATAATCAAGATGATTCTAATAATAACACATAAATCCTCCTAACTAGGAGATACAGCTCCTAATAGCCACGTTAAATGCTGACAGTATCTCTTGAGCTCTCTCTCAAACTCAAAAAGCTTACTTTGCTTTCTTTTTCCCAGTCCTAGAATAGCTTTGTGTTAACGCCATGAGCACAGCATCACTAGGGACTCAATGTGTGAATTCACGGCTTCCCAAAACAGCAGCAGGGCTGTTTCGTTTTTGACTTCAGCAGGCACTTTGCCGGCTTCCCAGCATTTTGGTTTCAAGTTCAGGCAGCAGCGTTAAGCAACGAACCCAGCACTACTCACATCTGCCTGGTGCTCAGTGACAGTGAGTGTTCGAACGTTTTCTCCTGGATTGCTGAGAAAGATTTATTATCTTGCGTGAAGCTATTCATTTTCTTTTTCTTAAAATGCATTAACCATCCCCGAGAGCCTGACACTTCTACACGGCTTTGCTGGATGGGCTTTGGCAAATGTAGCTGTGGCAGCTGAGGACAGGGCACCTGCCAGCAGATTGTCCCACCTCGCTCTGCCAGGAGAGGCTGCCCGGACAGTCCGGCTGGCTGTGAGGCTGCACGCTTGGTGCCTCAGCTCTCAGTTTTGGCACTTTGATGTGAACAGCGGTGTAAGCATTTGTGCAAAACTCTGGGCTCTGAGCTAAAGGAAGGGAGCTAGAGGGCCACATTCCTGCTGCAGGGCTAATAAACAGTGGGGGACAGTCATCTCCTGAACTGCTGCAGCTGCTTGGCCAGCAGACATGAGTCAGAGCACTGACACACGCAGACCTCAGTGCCTGTAGGAACATGATCTGAACTCCAGCCAATGTTTCGCCTTGGGGGTTCCTCCTAAGGGATCACCAGGAGCAGCTCTTCAGCCATATCTACACTACAAAGGTTCGGAAGTACAGTTCTGTTGCTAAAAGTGCAGTAAAAACAATCTCCTGACTGACAGAGGCTCAAGCAAACTCCCAGACAGAACAGATAGAATTTTAAGAATCACAGCATTTACAGGAGGAGGGAGGGAGGAAAGTTTGTCTTTGTCAAAACCACAATTTTCTTTTTTCTTCTTTTGTCAAATAGGACGTATTGAAGCTTTCCTTCTCCTGAGAGCTTTGCCCGAACAGCTCGAGCTTTATATAAGCACAAAACCAAACAAAAAGCTTTTACAGGATGGATAGTTTTAACAATCCAGTAAATTTTGTCCATCTTTATCTGCCTCCCTTGCTAATCTCCCTTTCTGTTCACTCCAAGGAGCTGAAACTCTGCTGTGTTGATTTCTCCTTGATTACTTTCACTCGAGACCACATCTAAACCTTACTAGAATCAAAGCAGAATAATCCAAGGATTTCCTCTCGAATCATCATTTCCTCTCTTATCCCTGCTGTTAGCAAATCCCACAGATCCCAACTGTCTGCAGCTCCTCACCTCCCATCCTTCACCAGAGTCACTAACTGGCTGCCCACACCCAGAGCAGAGCCAGCAGCTCTGCAGCTTGCACCAATTTCAGGCAACACTCAAGTTCATGGGAAAACTCCTTTTCTGGCTCCCGAAGGCACTCATAGTACGCCTGGTAAACATTTGCAGAACTCAGTGAGTCCCACAAGTTATTGGTATTTTAATTTCCGTGTTATCTTATCAGGTTTGACCTAGATTTTCTTCATAGTTTTTTCTCCCCTGAGACGTGATGCACCTTGTCAGCAAAAAGAAGCTACTTGTTTTAGAAAGTGTTGTCTTCTATTTCTGTGCGTATTTTCCCCACGTCGCTACCTGTCAGTCCTCCCATCTCCTTCAGGGAATATCCTTTTTGTTAAGGCTGCAACAGAAGGCAGCAAGGAGGGAGAAACGCTGGGCGACATGGAGGATGGAGAAGCAGGAGCTGCAGCAGAGATCAACTGCCAATGTCTGATAGCGACTGAAAAGCTGGAGGAGCCCCTGGCTCTGCTGTGACTGAAGAATACGACTACTGCCTGAAATATATATTAAGGTATGACTGATTGCTGGCCTGAGACCTTGACCAGAAGATCTCTTTCTAACATAACATCATATCTTACAATGCACTGGTGGCTTTGTTTGCCCACTTTCTAAGAAGACGTCTGTCCTGAACAGTCTCATCTATCGGCACCGACAGGACTGTCATCCCCGTATCAATCGTTCAGTGCAAATGTTCTCTGTTTCTTTCTGAACAAGTTTCATTTTCACCGTGATATGAAGGTCAATTAATACTGCTTATCAAAGCCTTTGTCAAGCATGAAGCCAGTAACTGCACCATGTTCTCCTTGTAGGCTTCCTCATGATTGTACCCACAGCACAAGAAACAATATCCTCCTGGAGTGCAAGGATAATGTCAAATCCCACAAAGTTAGAATGAAGTCACGTCACACTATTCACCACACACTGTGCACTGCATTTTGATCTCTTCCCGAGCCATATCAGTGTTATCTACACCAGGCCTCATAATAAATTGCTTTCAAAACTCCTTCAGGGAGAGTTCTTCCTCACCCTCTATCTCCTGAATAATCTTAGAGAAGGTCTTCCTCAGCAAGCAGGCTTTGAGGGCAGTGATTAAGCCATCAATAGGATTAGCAAGGTCATCTTTGGTGGTATAAATGGCTTTTGAGTGGGAAACCAGTTTGTAATCAAGTTTGTGGGAGGTCATATTGTACAAAACAAGGAGAGTTTTGAAACTGGGGTTCTGTTCTTCTCCTAGCAGTCCTGAAAGGTTGACACAGAGAAACCACTTCTAAAAATTCTGGGTTGTGAGCCATGTTTTTCCATATGACTGCAAGATAGGTCTTCAGTAACCTTCGCCTTGCCCTTTGGTTCTTAGGAGAAAAAAGACATGGGCTTTACTTTCCAACCCTCCTCCTACATCATCACCCAACAAATGGGTTGGAACCATCTCAGGGGAACACAGCACCCAAGTTCAAAGGCTCAGATTAATTTTCAGAAGTGATTTGAGCAGTGCCATGCGCAGTCACTGGGGAACTGTCTCCTCAGATCAGGAGATTTCAATAGTTACACAAGTCTCTACCATTATCTTCAGAAGAAGTAGAGAAAAATGCAGTATCAGCCAGCTCTTGGACTGTTACACATCCATAAACAATATTATTAATCTGAAAGGCATGTGTTTTTCTCAGCATGATTTATTAGTTGCAATAATCATGGCCTAATTTTTCAGAAACGACTGCAATTTATGCATAGTTTTAACCACCTTTTGAAAGACCTTTAAGTAATGATGAATCGACCCATAAAATAATACAAATGTTAGAACCAACACATTATTTTCCTCTAGGCATGGGCAGGAGTATCTGATTTATGTCTGCCAAATGATTTGGCATCCGAACAACTGGCAACAAATTGAAAGTGAAACAGTAAGGCTGTGGGCAACCGCTGGAAAGAGCTGGATTCTTTCAACATGAAATGCCGTGTCTGCTCCAGGATGCTATAACCTAATTCACTTGTTCACAGGGCTGTGAGTTAGCTCCATCAAGATAATGTGTGTCTGCACCACTGCCACAGCGCCCTAAGTACCTCTCTCACAAAGCATTATGTACGCACAAGTCCACGCTTGATCAAAGGAACCACCAAAGAGAGATCTTGCCCTGCGGTGCTCTCCCGCTAAGCTCTCCACTCTGTGAGTCTGCAGATGTCTACCAGCAACTGCAGGGTCTGAAAAGCAAACCAAAAGGGAACCAGGATGTCTCCTTCGGTATCGCTAGCGCAGCCAGCACCAGAGCTGTACCGCTGGCAGGCACGGTGGAGGCGATGGTGTGAGATACCTGCTAAGTGGTGGCCAATAGATCAGGATACGATGGGCTCTTATCAGCAGAACTAATGCACATCTCAGCTGTGTGAGAGATCAGATACTTAGGTTCCTTCGTAACCCCCAAAGAGGCTGCATGCTGTCAGGGACCATCAGCGTGTGTTGTTCGAAGGATTACAGAATAACGCAACTGTCTAGATTGGAAAAGACCTTTAAGGTCATTGAGTTCAATCATTAACCCAACATTGACAAGTCCTTGACTAAACCATATCCCTCAGCACTACATCTACATGACTTAAAAATAACACCACTGCCCTGGACAGGCCGTTCCAATGCCTGATAACCCATTCAGTAAAGAAATTCTCCCTAATATCCAATCTGAACTTCCCTTGGTGCAACTTGAGGCCATTTCCTCTTGCTCAATCACTTGTTACTTTGTTCAATAGACTGACTCCCACCTCTCTACAACCTCCTTTCAGGAGAGCAAGAATGTCTCCCCTGAGCCTCCTTTGCTCCAGGCTCAACACCCTCAGGTCCCTCAGCTGCTCCTCACCAGACCTGTGCTCTAGACTCTTCCCCAGCTCCACTGCCCTTCTCTGGACACGCTTCAGTCCTTCAATGTTCTTCTTGCAGTGAGGGGGCAAAAATTGAGCCCAGTACTCTAGACGCGGCCTCAGCAGTGCCCAGTACAGGGGTAAAAATCACTTCCCTGGTCCTACTGGCCACACTATTCCTGATACAGGCCAGGATGTATAATAACAGAGTGTTGGGTGCTTTGGCTGTGTCAGTCACAGCAGCAGGCCGCTCTGCTGCGTCCACTTGCCTCTCCACTGTTGCCACTGCATCTCTTTCCATGGCCACACAGTTTCTGGGAAGTTTTTAAACCTGTCACGGAAACTGTTAAGAAAGGTCTTAAATACCATCCCTTCCTCCACTTGCGTGCTGGAACAGCTCCTGAGACTGGGAAGCAAGACAGTGAAGTTATTTAACTATTCTTCCTGGCTTGATTGTTGTTGCACGCTCTCTTAAGAAAGGTGCTCAGCAGTGACCATGCATTAGCTCTGAGAAAAAGTCTCCTTGCTACCTTTCTCAGTGGAAGACATCTCAGCCTACCTGCAGAGACTAACTTCTGGCCTTTGACAGGTCAGGTTTTATAGAAAATCAATGAGGGCAGATAGGCAAACCCCCTCTGCTGCCATCGCAGCTGCACGCCTGCGGCAGCAACGCTTGAATCCAAAGCAAGGCAACAACCCAGGCACTGGAACAGCTCACTCCAGCTTGGAGAGCTGCTGCCAAAGGGCTGCAGGAAGCAAGAAGAGCATACGAATACCGACTGCCCATGACCGTTCACCTGAGCAGCAACATCTCTTTTGTCCAGTTCCCACGCCATAGGTGCAGCAGAGAGCAGGGCAGAGAGAGCCGTACGCAGGGCTCTGCCTGCAGGGTGTTTCAGTGAGGCACAACCACAGAACACGAGCAAGGGTCTTGCTGAACAAGACAGGCACTAACTGAGGACAGCCAACACTGCTATCTATGGCTGTCCCATGTGTTCCTCAGCGTGGTTGAGGTACCTTTGGATTCTGTGCCGGCCCAATGCAGAAATGCAGTCTAGTTTTCTGAAACTGTGTATAACTGTGGGCTGTTGTGGTCCCTCTTCAGGGACTTCTATCAGGCTGACGAAGGAAGGTGCAGAAAAGTTGTTATTTAAACCCATTACTGAAGAGGAAATTTCTCACAGTCTGGTGGCTGTTAAGGAAAACATTATTTGGCGGCTGAGGAAGCCACTAACTTTGTTCTCAAACAGAGCTGGATGAACACAATACACTTTAAGAAGAAATGCAGCGTTCCCCACTCCATGCACAAGCACTCCTCTGCGTGCCCTTCAGCTTCTCCAACTCACCATGCCCCTCAGCTTTCTCCAGAGCCTTCTGGGACACACAAAGGAAATCAGAGGCGACATGCTGAAAATGGAAAATTGCAACCTCCTAAAAATTATTAATCACTTCAAATGTTGAAACAATAGCCTTTGTCAAAGCTGTGGGTGGTGAAGTTGGCAGAGTCCTACTGAAGAGAAACTCAATCTTCACTGGTATGAAAGCATGAAGCTGCATCCTGCGCTGATGAGACACTCAACCTCAATTTCTCTCAAGGTACTTTTGCCACCTCCTTTAGCCTAAGTTTGGGGACAACAGGAAGACAGAAGCAGCCTGGGCAAACAGCGACCCAAATGAGAGACACCATGCAGGCACTGCAGGAGGAGGAAAGCTGTTCATTCATGGTAACCAAAGACTGCATGCTATTTACTGGTAGGAAAAACATCTTTTAGAACACTGCATCCCTCTAGGAAGCTATAATGGAATTTAGCGAGTGAGGCACTAGCACAGGGCTCCACAAACTTTCGCAAGACCTGTGAGCAGCAGACGTCAGTTGTAAAGGCTTCGCTGTCCTCCTCAGACTCCCCTGGGTCACACAGCACCAAGCCCCACGCTGGTGGATGAAGGATGAGCAGAAAGAGGCCCCAAGAGGCACAGTGTCTGTGCCCAGATAAGATCTCTGAAGCACTAGGCTGCAGCTACGTTAGCACATTTTAATTAATCTTAAGAAAGGCAGTAACAGCTCCTTTTCTTGAGGGCTGGGGCTAACTTGCAGCCTAGACATTTTAAGAAAGGAGCACTGAGAAAATAAACACTGGTATCTGAGATGGAGGCATTTCTGACCTATGCTTCAATCAGCGTTCGCAGCTTTATCACCGTTTCCCCTGCTGCCTGGGATGCGGAATGCATTGTCTTCCCCTGCCCGGATGAGGAAGGACGCTGACGCATGGCACAGCCTACCCACTTTGTGACACTCAGCAAACAAAGAGGAAGCTTGCAAAGTGAGATCAATAACTGGAAGACACTGCGGCAGTTTGTCCCCAACGCTGGATGGTTAATCCTGATGCGCAATCCCTACCCCCCGCCCCGTGAATTTAAAATGCTTGATACATAACATCTCCGTCTGTGATTAAACATCTAACGACACACACTCTCTGACAGATTAGAAGTATTTGTTCCGCGGTCACAAAACACTACAAAGAATGAAAAGCCTCCAAGAAAAAAACACCAGGAGCCGCGAAACTTAAAAAAAGTGCTAGACACTAAGAAATACCTGGTCTCTAAGTGTTGTCTTAAGAGCATGATACAGCAACAGAACAATTTTAGGTAGCTTCTATTAAAAAGTCACATTTGCTACAACAACATTACTTATTCCCAGAATGTCTTGTGTGGAATGATTTGTCAGTATTATTTCCAAAGGCAAATGCCAATTTAAAACCAAGAAAACCACGACCAGTACAGCAGGATGTTAAATGTGAATTACTTCATGGCTAAGATGGAATACTGAATATTAATTTAGTTTCTGTATACTCCTTGGTTATGGAAAGATACACAGACTAGAACTGATACTAACACCAGCATTCCAATCTGCTACCCCAACTCACTCTCTATTCATTATTTCTGTATTTCAAATTGGATTTTATGGTCAAATTCAGAAGCAAGGTAAAGCTGGTGTAATACTGTACTTATGGCCATTGCAACACGCAGCTTGAATTCGCACCCACTTACCTATGCATAATTAATCTCTTTACACGGATTCTCATTCTGGTCAAGTTCAGAGTCTGTGGGAGGGATTCTAACCTGGCAACACTTGTTACAGACTAAAAATAAGAAAACAGGAGCAAGGGAAAAGCTATAAAGATAAGAGAACTGACAATAGCAGAATACAGACATACAAAAATATGCCCTTCCAAGTATAAATCACATTTCCTCGCTCTTTCTGAATACTCAGAACTAATTCACAGGCAGCTAAATTGTACATTGTTTTTCTTCAGATAACAGAAACTCAATTTAATATGCTCAAAGTAACCACCTCTGAGACTTGGAACAGAGCTCTGGAGACCTCCGGCGCTCCTCAGGAAAAGGAAAAGCCCAGCACTAGCTAGGAGGACGTGCCTGCTGTACTAAAAGGCAGATGCCTTCAGAGCACTTGATGTTTAGTCATCTCTTTATCAAACCCTTAACTAATTAAACAATCCTCTTGTCAAAGAGGACAGTCATTGTTTGTGTGACCGATGCCCTGTAAACATAATGGGATAATCTGCCTTTCTCCTTTTTTTCTCCCTCAATTCTTCCAAACAGCTGGGGGATGCGCTGCCTGCTCTCCAGGAAGCCTCCGCTCATCTGTCATCCTTCCCGGCTTGCGGCGCTCCGCTGCTGCACGCAGCATCAGAAGCCAAGCTTAAGACAATAACGCCTCAGATACACCAACAATCAATCTGATACCGTGCCATTAGAGAGCCCTCATGCTTCTGAAGGGCTGAGTGAACAATTAGGAGGGAAAAAGAAGCGATTCCTGGACAGAATTGACAATTAAAATTGTATTGATCTACAAATGGTAAAAGACGCTGAAATGAAAGCGCTTCCAGTACCCTCTTTCGACTTCAGTACCAGGGAAGAAAGAGTCTGCAAACAATAAAGCTTTGATCAGGTGGCATTAGGCTTGGTCTTACATCTGCACAGTTACAACAGCAAAAGCTGTTCATCAACCGCTAAAAACTCACAAAGTTGCACTCTCACAGATGACCCCCAGCCCAAGGTAGCCAAGGGCACAGCTCATCTCGGAGTAACTCGGTGTGTGGACAGGACACGATGAACAGAAATTAGAGAGGGCAACTGTTTTTTTCATGTGAAACGAGGTCAGTGTTTCTGTAGGCTGCAAACTGCAAAGGTCTGCTGGCATGTCCCCTCACTGCATTCCTGACACTGGGGGGTCTTCCCCTCAGCAGACTTCAGCGAAAGCACTTGGCTCACCCCTGTGTAAGGGGCATGTCGGACCCCCTTACCCCATAGACACAATCATGATCAAAGACCTGCCACAGCTCTCCTTCACGGAAGGTTACGTTTTCCTACTTGTACCACCAGCAGCAATCCAGACTTACTCTCTATAGGAAATTCAGTCTACCCAATATAGAAATTTTGAATTCAAATGCAGTAGCCTGAAACCAAAAGGAATCACTTCTAAAACACACAGATTTTGCAGAAGAGTCATTCCCAGAAGAGAAGTGGGGAGTGGGCTGGACAGGCAGCCCTTGCTCCATCTGCCGCTCTCCTCCAGGGTGTTCTGGTGGCAATGGCCACGTGGGGCTGCACAGACTAACTGGTGATAACCATGGTTTTATCTGGTATCAGGAGATTCATACATATCTGCAGGTTTGACTAAGGAGGAAATGTGGTATTACTGCATGAAAGGTGAAGACAAAGGGGAGGAAGGAAGGAGAGGGAATGGGAGGCTGAATAATGCCCAGATGTGAAAACATTTCAGTGCCCATCAAAAGAAAGCTCAAGGCCCTCTGCAGACTAATCCATCACTGGTTGTATTGTCCGAAGCACTGGATTACCTAAATCTCTGCTAACCACCCAGGCTGTACCTGACAGCATCGTTTCATGCAGACAATGGTGGAGGACAAAGGGCTCAGCACAAGTGGGACAACTCTTCTCTTCTTCTCCTGAGCACCTCCACTCCAGGACGTCCCAACTTTGAGAAAAAAATCTCCTCCCCTGCTCCTTCACAAAATGCTCAAATGTCCACTTCAGGCAGTGACTCAATGACCCCCTAGAGCCCTGGTCGTGGCTAAGACAGAGACTGACACAACCTCACTCCATCACAGATCCACAGAGACTAATAGAGCAGGAGTGTGAGACACTTAAGCAACGTGCGCTCCCTACCCAGGGACTGATGGAGGTGTTCAGGTGTCTGTCTGCCTGACTTCAGTCTGCCCTACCTTGAACAAGTAAGTCGTCATTTGGCTTAAAGCTCCTCCAAACTAGACACAACAACAATGTCCTACGCTCAGGATAGGACGAAGCCTTGAAGATAGCACGTACAATACAAAGTCTGCTTCTCTTTGCACCTCATCTAGACCACAGCAGGAAAAAAAAGTGCAAAACTGCTCTATTTTTAACCTACCACTAATAGTGATTTTATAGAGCCATGCTCAAATCTGAACGAGTTCCCTCATCTCAATCCAAATTAAACTCACCAAATGTAAAGATGACATCCCAAAAGGAACATATCAAAACCAAAATGATGTTATCATAGCAAAATCACAAAAACTCCCGTATCTGTAACAAAACAAGCAGCAATATCAGTCTGAAGGCTCTTTTTCTCGCCCTCTCCCTTGTTTTTTCCCCTCTCTGGTGTTCCCTCCCCACCTCAGCACTGCAGCCAAGTTTTAAACAATATACATGAAAATAGCAGCTTTCAATCTGCTCCTGGAGTAGCCAAGTTAATGAGGCCGCATGGCATCCTAGGGCACTGCAGAGGGAAGGGTTCAAAACGCTTGTTAGTGCAGCCTGTGCTGCTCTGAAAAACATAAAACATTTCAGACTGGTGAATATTTCATTTTCTTTCTCCCCTGCTCTCCAAGTAAAAGAGCATTCAGATTTCCCAACACATACTGTGGAAAGAATGAAGCACTTCTGGAAAAAGTGAAAGACCTTTCTAAATTTAAAAGATTTATAAACCAATGCAAATATTTTTTTTTTTTTAAAGCAGAACACTTTCTGCAAGTTACACCACAGCAATCAAACAGTTGCTGCAGAAACAAGTACCTGTTTTTCCTGACCTACATTTGCAGGTTGGCAGGAAATCAAAGTTCATGTTGAATTACAGCAGATTTTGAACAGACTTGCACGTTGCCCTCCAATCTCAGCTATTAAATCTGTTTGGGCCCAGCGAGCTCATTTTCTGTATAAAAGAAGGTACCACTTTTTAAAATTGCCCCTGCTGGGTATTCCCTCACCGCAAGCAGGTGCTCTGTGTGCTGTGATATGAAAAGGGGGAATTGATTTTCCATAGAATTTGGTTCAAATAGAGTAATTTTCCTCTCCTTGAACTGCTATATACATTATCTACTGTAATTATAATAAAAGCCGTGCAGTTAAGCAGACACAACCACAAAAAGCAAACGAGTCTAGCTTTGTCCTAAAGGCCTCCATACGAAATGGCTCCTCGGGAACCAGCAGCCTGCGTGGGCCTTGTGTTTATACACAAACTGCACCCACTACGTGGGCGTTTTAGGGCCAAGTACAGGCACTTACAGACAAGACTTACAGACAAGTTAGCCACGGCTACAGCCCCAGCAGAAAGAGGCCGCTTTCATCTCTTCGCTCCTCGCCCGTCACCAGGCCAGTGGCCTCCGCCCTGGCTCCATCTGCTCTGAGGAGCTGTCTGAGAGTGCAGCCCGCTCCTGGCCACGAATCTTGGAGGGGTCTCTCCTGTGCCAGGTGCTGGAAAAGGCTGGTGGGGGCTGCAGAGGTAGGAGGGTGGCTTGGCCAGACCCACGCTGGGCCTTGGAGCTGGGCCTACCCGCAGACCCAAGCTGGTTCATGGCACTGTGCTGAACCCTGAGCTCCCCGAACCCAGGGTGCAGAGGAGCAGAGAGGCCTGGCAGGGTCATCTCATGTCTGGCAGAGTCACCTCACGTCTGGCAGGGTCACCTCACGTCTGGCAGGGGGTCACCTCATATCTGTCAGGTTCACCTCACCTCTGGGACAGCAACAGCCTGGCCAGACTTTTCTCGTGCCCCTGAGGAACCCCCTTCTCTGCTCCCAGGAAGGCAGTGCAGACCCTTGGACTTAAGATGGAAGCAATGTAAGATCCATAATCATAGAACCATCACAGAATCACATAATGGTTTGGGTTGGAAGGGATCTTAAAGATCATCTAGGTCTAACACCCCTGCCATGGGCAGGGACACTTTCCACTAGAGCAGGTTGCTCAAACGGGGTTCATGGCCCCACTGCCCATGGTGTGAGGATGGCTGTTCTGCTTCCAGCCCCCAGCCGACACAAGGCTCTGCATGGGTTCATAATGACACCCAAGCAAGGCTCCCTCTGAATCTCTGGCATTAATAACAGCGGTCTGACTGTATCACCCAACTTTCTCCGTGTTACTTGCTCCCTACGCTGCCTTGCTCGTATTATTGTGCTCTCAGTAAATGAGGTTGTGCTGACAGATCCCAGATTGCAGCCTGCTCCTCTCTGTTGGGATTTGCACCTCTGTAACAGAAAAGTCCATTGATACAAGAAGAAATGGACACTGAGAACCGCAATGGTTGGGCAGGATGAAGAAGAGCTTATGTTCATACGCACTCAACTAGAGATCACAGCACTACAGTCAGCTTTGGAAATAATAGCAATCTTTCCATTTCACTGTGAGATTTTTTTCTCCCAAGACCACTAAAGCTACTATGCGGAAAGAAGTGTACCTCCCCATCTTGACCTCTGTAAGTTTTATTAGCTGCTGAAGTCATGAACCATCACACTCAGCTTTTGCCACTATCTGGTTTAACACAGGCTTGCAAAAAACTGTGTGTGAAGGAAATGCGTTTTAAGTTTCTTTTATTTTCATGCCCATTTTCAGATGTCTGTAGTTTCACAATGTCTGTATTTCACCAAAATTCAAATCTGTGTTGCAAAACACATCCAAGACACAAAGTCTCAATTAAGTGCTTTTGCTTTTTTTTTAAAAAAAAAAAAAACCCACACCATTTTTTCACAATCACAACAGAAATTCTTTAAAGATGCATCTCCTTCTTCAGGCCAAGTTAAATGTACTCAAATACACTGTGTAAGCAAACCCCCAAGAATACACTGGTGAGTAGATTTTCCACCTATTCACATCCATGTGAATCCTCAATGACTTTCGAATGTGTACGTCCACAGAGGTGTTTTTCCATGTTAACTACACTAACCAGACCAAGGCTGACAGCCTCACAGTCCCCTGCTGAATTCCAAACACGGACTGACATAAAGTATAAGGAGTCAGACATCTATTAGCAGCAATCTAACCAGCACTGCGTTTTGGGAACTGCTGTTTTTGCTTACGTTTTTTGATTTATACCTCATAACTGCAAAACTAATGAGATTCTAATGAAAAGTGGGACGTTATTCATTTGTTTTCCCCTCAGGAGGTTTGGTTTATTCTCAACAAGCATGCTACTGATTAAAACGGGAGGTGATGGTTTTAAGAAGCTGGAACATAAACCTGTTCCCAAATGTGCATGGTCTAAAATGGCTTTTCTCTAAGTTGTTTTAGCCAAATATATAATTCTTTTTTTTTTTTTTTCCTG
>WEIS01009023.1:0-15821 GCA_013389965.1 Todus mexicanus | reverse complement strand
AAAGAGCCTGTACCCATCTATTGCAGTACTTCAACCATGTGACTCATCCCACCACTTTTCCATGATGGCAATTATGTCATGGTTTCCCTCGTGCACAACAGCTTCCAATTCTTCCTCATGTTAAACATTTATTAAAAAACCCCCAACCCTTATTATCATTCATTGTAATATATGATTCTTTTTTGTCCTTTGGATTTGAATAAAAATAAAAATGAGACCAATGATAACAGCAAGAACGAAAACCAAGACATGTCTGAAAGTCAGTCTCATGTCTGCTTTGGATATACATAAGTATATCTGGCAGAAAATAATATGACAATCAAGCAAAAGCTTGTGCTCATCGTTTCAAAATTGAAAAGAAAAATAAACAACTGAACTCAGGGAGTTTTTCTGTCTGTGCAATGAAATCAATCTTTTCATGATCACATATAAAGTAATGTCCAATTTTACATTAATGTATATTTTGGATGACATCCTTTACAACTCCCTCAGTCCATATGAGGGACCCAAGCACCAGAGCTTGCCAAGAGAACCTTGCTGGCTAATTCACCCTATTTCTTTGAATGATAAAAGACCTATGTAAAGGAGCAGAGTCCAAGGATGCTGCGTAGATGAGACAGACCAGAATTCAGCTTGTGTTCTAACACAGGCATCTCCTTCTTCAACAGACAGCAGGATGCAAATATCAGTAAATAACAGAGCTACAAACAGAAAAAAAAACCACACCTATCTGCTCTTATCCTACATTTCATCTACTTAGCTTTCCTGAAAGGGCCTTCATATTTTGGCATTTTTCAATGGCAGATATATTTGTGTTGCCATGCAATTCATTACTCAGGGATCTGTAGTGTAAAATACAATTTTCGTACTTAGATTCCAACCATACCGGTCATGCATAATAAACCCCACACATGCATTTCAGCAAAATAAATCAAATTCCTTTTCGAGGCATGCTTTTATAGATGGCTGAATCTGCAGGGCTTCTGATTAGGTTGGAATAAAAAGGAAAGGAAAAGAAAGAAAAAAATTCTCCCTCTGGATATTTATTCGCTGTGTTACAGCAGCTTGTGGGAAGGAGGATTGCCAGTTTCTTTAAATAGAGTATTACTTGTTAGCCATGTGTGTCACACAATTAAGTGTGAGACAATTACCCCACTGTTTGCAGACCAAGGAGAAATGTGTGTGTGCAGATACATTCTGTGCTGCTAATGCGCCCACGAGCAGCTTTGTACAGCTGCCCCAAGGCTTCCCCCCTCATTATTGGCTGATTTCCAGAGCTGGTCTTGCTTGGTGGGCTCAGCAAGAACAAAGCCACAAACCCAGCACCAAAGCCCCTTTCTGAGTTGGAAGATGACAGCGTCGCTCGTCTCGGCTCTGGGATTCATCTTGATGGTGTTGACATTAATAGCCANCATACAGATCTCAAATATTTGCTTAAGGCTGTCATTTTCTTTCCCAGGTCTTTATCAGAACCTCTCTGGAGTCAAGCAAATGATGACTTTTGTCCCTAAACCACCAGACTGCAGAAAATCTTTACCATTGCAAAAGTTTTGGGGAAGGGCTCACATTCCTTATATCTGTTAAGTTTTCATATCACTGGTCTGGTTTAGGGGCAACATATCAGCGAGTGCTTGTTTTGAAAGTGCTTGCTAGTCTTCCTTTGTGTCAAGGTTTTAATAACAAGTGAGGTCCGCTGTGTCTGTTTAACCAAAGTCAAAATAGAGTCACAGCATGTAAGAAAAATAAATTTGCAGAAGGTGTGAGTTGTGTGTGTGATTCAGCAAGAGAAATAACTCCCAGGACTCCTACTGTCTTATCAAGTGATCTTGAGATTACAGTGGCACAGTTAATTTTGGATACCATGCTTCTGCTGGCTGAATAAATAGCTCAATAAATAAGTACAGGATCTCATCAGTCATTCATTCTGATCTGCAGTTTGATTCAACATGTAAATTACGATCTGAATTTTCATCCATCCTGTAGGAAAGGAGAACATTTGAGCAATATGGATTCACATATTCCACTAAGACTGTTCCCAAATGATTAAATTACAATCCCGACTTCTGGGTGCACTTACACCTAACTCTAACAAACAAAACTGTAACACAAACTTTACAAGATGATTAACTTCAAATAAAACAAAACCCCACAACAACAAAGAAACTTTGTTGTGGTCACCTTTTCCTCTTGCCCTCTGTTCTCGATTAACTTTACTGGAACATCTATTGGACTATGTGTGCATTTTGTAGCTGATAAAGGATAGGTTTGTATTTCCAATAAAGAAAGCAGGAATAGACCTCACAGGGTTGACCTTCATTCACAGCCACTGCTCACAGAAGCATTTCTGAACATGATCTGTCACTGGTGCAATTTCAAAGCAGGGACACGCCCACAGCCTCATCTGAAGAGCTTTGGAAAGGAAGATTTTGGGCTTAGCTGAGGCTTATTTATCTCCATACTCTCCCTTCCTTCAAGGGAAGGTGCCACGAAGCAGAGGGGATGGAGGGACCACTTTGCACCAACTCCTGCAGTCTCCTTTCTCAGTCTTTTTCTGCCTTCCTCCTTTAGCTTGTCATTAAGACTTACATATATAACGAAAGGATATTTAGTTAAGTTTCTTGGTGCTTGAATTAACAGAGCTACCTTCCCAGCATCAAATCAGACAATATTTCCAGGGTGATACATCGAATATCTTATGAGAACACAGGCAAAAGCACTAATAGTGTGTATATCATTAACTTTAAGCTGATAAGACATGACCTGCCTAATTCCTGGCAAATCTACCAGGTATCTTTTCCAACACTATGTTACTGTTTGAAGATTACCCATCAGAAACAGATAGTAGTTTAACTTTGGTTAAATCACTTGAGAATTTGTGGAGTTTGGAGAACTTACTCCACATAATCAAAAAAGGAATCTTTTCAACCAAAGGGTGACATTTCAGAAATTGCATTATTTTGTATTTTCCTAGATTGTTAGCATTCAGCACTTTTCAGCTCAAATATTTTTGGACCTTACAAACTACTGAATTTCAGAAAGGCTGAGGAAGAGGAGCAGTGCACGAAGGTATGGTCTGGAGTACCTGATAAGGATTTTGACACCTGATGTTGGCATACACCTAAGGAGGTGTGCAATCCCACATGGTTTTCCATATTTTTTGTACTGATCCAGCTGTAAGAAGTGTTCCATTTTGGCCCACTGGATGGCTCTGTGATCATTTAGTCATGGGGCAAGGCTGAATTGAACCAATATAAATTAGAAGTCATTTATTTTTACCAGCAGAACTGCAGAAGTGCCAAATTTATCTGTGTAGGACCAGAACAAGCCATCTAAGCACCCTTTAAGATACTTTTTACTCATCTACTTGTCAAATTCAGTAGCACTTCCCCAGGAAATTTGGTGTGCCAATAGGTCAAGATTTTTTCTTTGTTTGGGATTTCATCCTCTTAAATGGATCAGGAGAAGAGGAAGCAGAAAATAGGAAAAATATCTCTTCGGTAAGAGAAGAAGCTAAAGGTTTGAAATTTTAGGTCCATGGTATTTTCAGGTACAAAGCATCAACATATGACCCTTCAGCATGTATTACTGATGACTTAAAAATTACTCAGCAACTTCTAAGTATAAGCAGGATGGAAGGAAATCTGTGCCATCTCTTTTACCTCCACTATCGGCAAATGGGGGACATCAATGTGAACCCTGAGTCTTAGATACCTCAGGAAGGACTTGACTTTGTTGAAAACATGCAACTGAAGTAGAGAGAGGTAAGACATAACTTATCATGACAAACGAGAACTTCTTGTGACAATTTCATCCCAAAGTCTTAAAAGGAGATAAATAATTAATACACAGCTATTTTTATAAAAGTCACATTGAAGCCAATAGAATACAACCTAGAATCATTGCTTTGCATACTTAGTGCTCTGTTGTTTTCATCCACAGGACAAAAAGTATCTCTGCAAAGTTTAATGAATAAAACTGCTGAGCTAGATTCTGTGGCACCCTCTAGCTGAGCTTCTTTGGGACAGGATGATACTACATCAATATACTGACAGGTGCTTATTCTACCTTTATAGCCTAGGAATTCTTCAAGAAAAAAGAAATTCCCAAGGAGAGAAAAGGTGGGGGGAAAAAAGGGAAAAAGAGTAAATCCTGAAACCAAGGGTCACTGATAAGGGAGCATTTTATCATAAACCTCCCTTAGCTCTGTTCCAGGACAGCGTTTCACCCTTGATTGTGCTACCAGAGGACAACTCATGGCTGGGAGGAACCCGGGTGAGCATCCACTCCAAACCTTTGCACCAGCCACTGGTATGGGGAGGCACTGGGCACCCACCTACCAGTACCAGGGCTGGCACCCATCAAATACTGGCCAGATGTCAGGGGTCAAAACACTGAGGAAGTCCTCGTTAATCAACAAACGAAGCCACATTGACCAGTTCTTTGGCATACTGGTGGGAGATGGGTTGTTTCCCAAGCTGGTCCAACTACAGGGGTGTGCTCTGCACTCCCACTGAAATGGCGGGGTTCTGGTAGCAGGACAGGAGTTTCCCACCAAGGCTTCACAGTAGAACACTGGTGAATTTGCTGCTATTTTGCCTGTAGTATAATAGAAATTAATATATACATAATATATACATATGTGTGTATGTATTTGCAAATACATTATCCATGTAGGTAGAACTATGACTATATAAATATATTCTCCCTAACCCATTCCTATCTCTATACACGTACTTCTTGGATTTAGACTTAAAGAGACTAAATTCTACCCAATGGACATTGCAGGCACCTTGCCCCTTTTGGATGCTGACTTTTTGTCTAACAGGAGCATCACTATTCTTATTCCTGAGATTAAATTTAGCTTGTGTTTGTATTCAGTAAGAGTGTGATGGGCAATTGGACTTGCCCCACAGATGTGTAACATACACAGTTCCATTCAAGCATGTAATTAATGGTCACTGCTTAAAAGCTGTATTTCATTTGATTTATAGCACATGACATTCTTTTTCAGCCCCTCTTGTTAATTAGCTCTATTAGTAGCCCTCTCTACTTTGCCTTACGTATAAGTTTCCTCATGTGGGGAGCTGAAGGGATGAAGCGAACGCCTTGCTGCAAAATTAGCTGCAGGTTAATTGTCTCCTTGTCCCGCTCATCAGAGTTGCAGCTACACAGGTTACACTAGACTGTTGTGAGATGTCATGGGGACAACAGTGTGATGGGGACAATCCTCTTAGCAGGGCCCATTGTGAGAGGGCAAGAGGTAATGGTTTAAAGTAAAATAGAGTAGGTTTAGACTAGATAGAAGGAAGAAATTTTTTACACTGTGGGTGGTGAAACACTGGCACAGGTTGTCCAAAGAGGTGGTAGAAGTCCCATCCCTGGAAACATTCCAGGTCAGGTTGGATGGGGCTCTGAGCAACATGATCTAGTTGAAGATGTCCCTGCTCACTGCAGGTGAGTTGGACTAGATGGCCTTTAAAGCTCCCTTCTAACCAAACGATTCTATGATTCTATGAACATGACAGAGCGAGGCGAAAAGGGGAAACCTGGGGCAGACGATGCTGGCAGTCATCCCCCAAGATCCCCTCCAATAATTTGGCTACAGGTTATCCTGTGCCAGCCCAGACCTGCCCTGGTGTAGTTCCCTGCAATGTCTCCCTGTCATGGTGGATACACCCCAGTTGCTTACACATCCTGAAAAATACCCATTAGAAGCAGAAAAGATCAAGCTGGAATGAAAAAGGAGAAGTCAACACTTGGGAGTGCATGTCTTAGGCAGACCTTTCCCTCCCCTTTTCTGGTTGGCATGAAAGGCTGGCCTTCTGCCAGCCCCCGGCCCCTGCCTCTTCAAAAACCAACAAAAAACAGTAGTTGGGAGGAAGATGAGTCTTCTGCTGGGTAACACTCTAAAGCCTACCTCCTGAATACACTCACCCTGCTTGTAAGTGGCTGGGCAACACTCAGAGGCCGTCTAATTGCCATGGATAGATCAGCAAACCTCTCTGAAAACCATGTCAACCCTTTTTAATTATTTTGCTTCACACTCGGGTGCCTTTAACACAACCGTGCCTGCAAGTTGCTCTCTCTGCTTGCAGCTGCCTGGGAGAAGAGCAGCTGATTTAAAGGTTGGAGGGGAATGAAAAAAGCCAAACCCAGAAGATTCATTATTGTTTTCAAGGAAAGTAAAATGAAATGAAACAAGAACTACAAACAATTACCCTAGTAATCAGCATCATGATTATGGAAATGGACCAGAGTGAGACCAAAAGATGCATCGTAAGTCTTCTGCGTCAACTCCTCACATACCGCTCTGTGACAGCTGGCTGCTAAGCACCTTACAGATGCCATGTGGTTTGGATGCCAGAAAATGCTGTGATGCTGCCTGTGCAAAACCAAAAGCAGCCAGTTTCTCTATGTCCCAGTAGGAAGAAGGATACAGGCTGGCAAACTGCAACTGTGCCACCTGGAACCTCATCTCCCATTCCTACTCCTTTGAGTTTTGTTTGTCCTCACTTAGGATGACACTGATAAACCATCAGATCAGTGTAGAAGATCCTCACTATTCTATCTCAGCATTTTGGAAAATAGATTCCTTTTGAAATATTCACATTTCAGAGTCATAAAGTCTCATTTTGCAGAGTTCACTGGGAGTCCAGGCAATGTGAAAGACCTCTAGAAAGGGCAAAACCAGAACATCTGAAAAATCTTTTCTCAGGCCACATCGAGCACCACTTAACCAGAAGAAAAGATATTGAACAGTTTGCCACAAGAGAGTGTCAACTTGTATCTGCCAGTCAGGTACATCAGGAAGGTGTTGGCTTCTCAGGAACGTAACCTGATTCTTGTACAGTTCATAAGAAAAATATCTTTCTGTTTTTAATGGATAATTTCTGATATGTAGATAAGCATTAAAACTGCTAATGCGATCCATCTAAAGTGACTAATACACTGTTCTGCTCCCTTTCTTTGCCATTAATTCCTTGTCACATGACTTTGGCCACTTATTTTTATTTTTTCCAAATCCTTATTTTAAGTAAAAACATGCTGCTATTGCTAGTATAGATATTGGCATAGACATGTTGATGTATTGGGCTTTATTTCTATTTTCTCCACAGCTCTCCTGAGTTTCTATGCATGTAGCTCATCCCACTGATGAAGAAGTGGCTTTTGTGTATAACTAAATAAAGTACTTGCTTTGTCTTGGGATTGTGAAGTGTCATGAATGTCCACGTATTAGAGATACAGCAAAGAAAACAGCACCTAAGCCCCCAAAGCATGTAAAATAATATTAGCACTGATTAGCATTAATTTTGCCAGCAGTTATGTTTTCTAAATTATGTTCTCCACCTTCTAATAACATTCTCAAATTATATGGCATAAGACTCAATTGCTACTTACGCCAACATCGAAATGTAGTTATTACTCTTGTTATAACAAAATAAGTGTGTGGAGAAAGAAGTAGGTTTGTGTCTATTTTGTGGCTGTTTCCACACAAATCAGTCTTTCTGTTATTGCAAACATTTCTTCGCAAGAGAAAGGAAACAGAGTTTGGTCCCTACATGATAAAGTTGCCTCAAATGCCACAGCTTCCTGTCCTAGGCTTTTCTCTTCAAAATGGGCAGGGATGAGGTATGATTAACAAAAAAACAACAAACAAATAACAAACCAATATTTTAAAGAATCAAAACAAAAGGATAATTTTGAGCTACTAGTTTACACTTTCTTTCAACTAACTGTATTTGCAATTTTCTATCGCATTTTAGTATTACAGATTTGCACAGTTAACAGAGTACAGGATTCTGCTCTTTCTATATGGGATTTTTCAAAAATCCTTTAATCCAAACACAGGAAGAAATATGCTTTTTAACAGTTAGTTGTAGCTATTGTTTATCATTAATGTTAATTTAACATAATTAATATGTACTATGATTATTGCTTAGTTATTAAGCTTGTTACTTTTAGTTCATGCTTCACGGAGATCATAAATGTTGCTGTAGTTCAAAGTCGAATATAAATGTGTACTTTAAAGAGTGACTTCCTTTACTGGTGAGTAGATTTCTTGACTGATCTATTGAAAGTGGAAAGAGAAACCAATGGGGAAAGACTTCTATCTAGAAAAGCAATGAAACAAATGCGGGGAAGGGGCTGATGGATATGAAGAAGAGTGAGTATGATTTCATGTATCTAGTGACAGCAAAGCTATAACCCAGAAGTAAACTCAATAGGAGTATTTTCATTGCTGGAATATTACTTCAGGATACAGAAACTTTTTTTGTTTTTTGTTTTTTTTTTTTTCCATATATTTAGTAAACGTGGCTTTCACATGCCTATCTGCCCTTCTTGGAGGAGGGCAGTGCTGCTTTCTAGTAGGATAGAGACCAGTATTGTTACTGGTCTGTATGCACACAGGAACAAATGTTTGCAGATAGGTTTACTTGGGACACACCAATTCAGTGTAAACCAAGCTTTAATACTCACCTCTGAAACTCTGCTCTGTTTCTGGAGAAACTCTAGCAGAGGAGATTTCTTATCTTTTACTCATTCTGGACTGACTCGTGTTGCAAAATAAATGGATGGTGCTCCAAAATGGAAAAAGTAAAGATGTAGAAAGACTGGAATATATCTGGAAAACAGGTTTCCTCCTCTTCCATCTGTTATCATGGTCATCTCTGCCAGAGCATCGGCAGCCCGGCTCCACAACAACTGCCTCTTTGCATTGAGCTTTGTCCTGCCCTCTCAACAACAGTGGAACCTCAACAGAAGGTGGCACATGCCTGTAACTCAATAGGTACTTGGCAGGGCCTCTTCGTCCCTTGTAGACCAAAGGATTAATGTGCTCCTAGAGATTGCTGGGTTTTCCTTGCCGCTTGGGTCAGCAACACTTACAGTCAGCCCCAAGGAATTCTTGGCAGGGGTAAAGTTCAGATCCCAAGCTGTGAGATCTGTCTGTGTCCAACAGCAGCTGGGTCTGGCTGATCTCTGTGCCAGGGACTGAGCTGTCAGTGTGCATGTGTGTGCATGTGTGCAAGGCCAGGGAGAAAAACAAAAAATAAAATTAAAAAAGAACTCTACTCTGCAGCATCACTCCATAAGCATGATTTAGCTGGTGGTATGTGAAAACCATTGGATTTCTGCTTTATAGAGAAAATTGTCCTTGGTGCCAGCTTATCACATACCTCCATCTGTGGGAAGTTTACATCAGATATGGGAGTGGTATGAATAAAAAAAAAAGCTACAAGCTATTTTCATAATGTGTGTCCCCTATCCTCCCCCTCTGCATTTCTCTGCAGCTTTAGATTCCAGCTGCCTCTATAACCTGCTTGCAAGCTGTCCCTTATTTTCAGTTTATTTATCCAGAAGATGTTTTTATGTTCCCAAAGACCTAAACTGCACTGACTGCAATTTCTGCTGTGCTGTTGTTAAACAGTGTTAGAAAATCCATGAAAGTGTCTTCAGCTTGGCAAGAAGAAATGGAGATGAAAAATGACTGTATAAGAGAGGAGGAAAAGTCGAAGTGCTGGACATTATCCTCAAAGGCAGTGTTTTGTTAATAAATATGTTGTTTGCCAAGAGTGGCAGACCTTGGAATATCCACACTGTGGAAAATCTCTCTTCTAACCTATCCAAAGCACTATGATGCTTTGCCTCGTCGACAGAAAACATTCACCCAAGGATCACTTCAGGGCCAAATCCTCTCCCTCTAAGTCAATAAGCACTCAGAGCTTTTTTGAGGATCTTTGGCCAAGCTGAGAGCAGCTCTTGGATGGATTTGCAGGAATTGTCAGTCACATTGTTATCCGTGTGTTCAGAGAAGAATTTATTATGTGTTTATCTTACAGGAAAATTATTTAAACGAGAAGGTAAAATGATGCACAAAGAGTTTCTTTGCAATGAAAGAAGACCACAAAGTAGCAGAGGATGGAATTCACTTTCATCTGAGCTCCCCAAAATCATTACTCACCTGAAGCAAGCAATATATTAAATGTAAAACTCTCTGTATTGAATGTTTTTCTCCCTTCTGATATAGGTTCTGAGTCTCTTTCTATAGCCTAGCGATGAGTATCAAGAGCTTGACAGAGATATGTAAGGTGAGATACTTTCTCTCTTTCTAACAGACTCTGGAAACATTTGCAGTTATCTGGTACACACTTTTCGCTCCTACTGAAGTGACATCGGTAGCACAAATATGGGTTTGCAGTATCACAAAAAGATAGAGGTGATAGCAGAGTGCTGATCTTTCTAATACAAACAATACCTCCCCCCCCCCAAAAAAAATATTATACTATGGTGATTATTCAATGTTTGACGTGTAATGCTAGCTGGAAATAAAAACAGATTTTAAATTATAAATCCAGTTGTCATGGCCTCACCACTTAATAATTTATAGGTACTAAGATTGAAAAAAGATACTCTCTGTGTGTCAGCACCTACGCAAAGTCTCTCCTCGCACAGTGGGGTCTTCTTTCCAAATTGTCAAGAACAGTGCCAGAGAGCCAAACTAAGCAGGCTCCTTAAGTACTAATATAATAAAGACAGTTGCAAATTGGAAACTGAATCTCCCAAGTGACAACTCCACAGTCATTTTGAAGTGATTGTTGTGAGGAATTATCCATTTTAAAGAAGCTACGTCTTATTACCTATGCTGAGATATATTTCCATTTGCATTAAGCAAATACTGTCTCCCTAATACCAGGGATGATGGAAATTCAGGAACTTGTGACCTGCTCTGAGCTATGGTGTGGCATTCACCATAGAATCTCAGAATCACAGAACAGTTTGGGTTGGAAGAGACCTTTAAAGGTCATCTAATTCACCACTCTTGCAGTGAGCAGGGACATCTTCAGCTAGACTGAGTTGCTTAGAACCTCATACAACCTGAGCTTGAATGTTTGCAGGAATAACATGCAAGATGTAGGGTGTAGTATATATGATGCAGTAATACATGCAACACCATGAGTAGCAGAATACCAACAGCTCAGCTTTGTAGTTTTACTCCCATCTCTACTGAGGCAACAGAGCTAAGACTAGTTCTAACTGCTGTAGTAGGTGGCTTCAAAGAACAAGAAGTAATTGCTGTGTGTGAGAATGATTGCTCAACTGCTATTAATATATAGGTCATTAATTTTTACAGGAGAATAAATTCAGCAGACAGTACAAGCAGGCTTGGAAAGCGATTGAAAAACATAGCCTTGAGACTTTTGGGAAAAGATTCATTGAGTTTTGACAGCATGGAGAGATAATGTGAACAGCCCAGAGGTCTAAGTTATGGCCAAAATTAAATAAGATGCTGCTTGTCTGGTCCCCCACAGGAAGGATTGTCTGCATCTGAGAACCAGTCTGGCCTGATCCCAGGTGAGACAGACCTGGTAAAAATGGAAGATATGTTCCTAGGTCTCAAGTCAAGATGGTCCCTGGGCCATCTATGGTTTACCCTGCAATATAACATTGAAAACTCATCAGGTAGACAACACCAAACCTACCACTTCCATTTGAATGAGCAGAGACCAAAAGAGCTTCCTTGCTCTCCAGTAGTAACAAAAGTACAGAAAAGCCCTCTTTTCTACCACTCAATCATGCACTTGTCAGTTTTATTTACATTTAAAACCCAGTCATCATATAATTCCTTAAAGCTTGTTCCTGTATTTCAGAAACAATGGTCCATGACCAAATAACAGAGTAATAATTTAATCACAGCTCTTGGATGTCGCCCATGAGCAATGTAAAGAGCAACGATCACTGCCATGACTGATCTGAATCTGGGCATGGAGTTTGAGGTTATGGACTATTCCCCAGAGAGAGACCAGAAGAGGGCACAGAGGTGATCAGAGGGCTGGAGCACCTCTCTTGCGAGGACAGGCTCAGAAAGTTGAGGTTGTTCAGCCTGGAGAAGAGAAGGCTTCAGGGAGACCATATTCTGCCCTAGTACCTAAAGCAGGCCCACAGGGAAGCTGGGGAGGGACTCTGTCAGGGGGGGCAGTGATAGGACGAGGGATAACTGGTTTAAACTGAAGACGGGTAGACTTAGATTAGATACGAGGAAGAAATTCTTTGCTGTGAGGGTGGTGAGACACTGAAACGGGTCACCCAGGGAGGCTGTGGATGCCCCATCCCTAGAAGTGTTTGAGGACAGGTTGGATTGGGCCTTGAGCTACCTGATCTAACGACCCTGCCTTTAGCAGGGGGGTTTGAACTAGATTATCATGAAGTTCCTTCCCAGTCAAACCATTTTATGATTCTGTGGTTATTCCAGCACAGTATTATCCCGGTTTCACTGGACAGAATCACAGGCCTGTCACAGCCTGCAGCCCATTAGCAGTTAGGAGTCAGCCAGGGCAGCTGAGCCATGTTGGCTCCAGGTGTGTGCCAACCCTGAACTGTCATGCTTAGTATAAAGGGTGAAGTTTGCAGAAGGTGAAAGTTTTTCTGTGGGATCTTGTGGTTGGGTTTTTGCTGCAGCCTCTTCTGCCTTTCATTCTCAGACTGGCCTTCCTGCTTGTTGTGGCTGCCTTATGTTTGCTGGGATGAGTATAACTTTGTTTTCTTCATTGTAATCTTGACATATAAGTTTGTTTTCTTCATAATAATCTTGACATTAGTTTGGCTGTCTTGTTAAATCCATTTTCATTTCAGCCTGTGGCTGTCCTCTCCTTTTCCTGATTCCCCTTCTCTGCTGTGGAGGGGTTACTGGGTGTCAGAACAAGTGCTGGAGTTTAGCCTTGGATATAGGCTAAATGTAGACACATAGGTGTGTTTTATCCATCAAACAACTAGCTCATAGCTGATTTAAAATTCAGAGGCTCATAAGAGATAAAAAAGAGCAACACTAAATGAGATATATATGTGCGTGTGTGTGAACAAACA
The DNA here is from genome assembly GCA_013389965.1 of Todus mexicanus. Classification (NCBI taxonomy): domain Eukaryota; kingdom Metazoa; phylum Chordata; class Aves; order Coraciiformes; family Todidae; genus Todus; species Todus mexicanus. The sequence continues at coordinate 2,960 of WEIS01009023.1, read as the reverse complement.
CATACACACATAGGCACTGCTTGCTTATATATGCTTCTTTTGTAGTGAAAGCTCCTTTGAGATCCATCTGTTGCCTGAGGTCTCATCTGTGGCAATAAATCCATCCTCATATACATCCAATCCTGTCACTGAGTAGGGGATTATGATAACTGATGAATCTCAGGTTAGCATCTAGTTCCAAGTGGACAGGTAGTTTGTTTTCTCTGTTACATCTGTGGCTTACTAGAAAAACAGTTTCTGAGCACACATTTTCCGTATAGTGGTGATAATTCAACATCTTTTGTTGTAAAGAATTGCAGAAAATTTTAAACTATGCAAGCTTCTTGTATTGAATTTTAAGTCACACTGCTGCAAATCCACAGTTACTCCATTGATTTCACTAAAATTAAACGTGTCTGGAGGGTTTATGTGTACCCTGTAGCTTTTATGCTTTTCACTTGAGAGTGTCATGGGGGTTTTGCACATAATTTCTTTAAGGGAATTCCTAAGCATGTCATAAATCTTTCTCATAAACACGTATATATGGTGTACAAAGTCCACAGCTAACTGGTATATGTGCCAGCATTGATACTAAACTTTTTTGAGAAATATGTACAGAGATTTTATTAGCTAAATATTACAGGAACAATTCAGCCCAGGTACTTGAGGAATTTACTAAGATCACATAAAATGTATTTTGTTTCCTTCAAATGTGCAACGCCTGGCCTGTAGCCAATTACATCAACAGAATTTTTTTCCACTGGCTGTACCAGTGCAGAAGTTGCATGAGACTCTGGCCTCAGCAGTAAAACTGGCTCAAGAACCTTATCTCCATCTGAATCTTTTTTCTTTCTGTTTGTTCCCATCTTCACATTTTAACTTGTGATCGTATCAATTAAAGGCAAATATCTGTGGCCTGGTAGCAGTCATTCTGAAGGGAGTTTGGCTGCTGAAGCTGGCACAGGGAGATGATGCCTGGAGTTTCAGCGTTGTGAAACAGTTACTGAAAACTGTATAATGTGACTAGAAAAGGTCAATCTGAACAGCCTGGTACCCTTCATATGGCAACAGCCATGGTTTGAGGGAAACAGGAAGCATGGGTGAAGCCAAGGTAAGCATCACAAGAGAGGTTTGTGAAGAAAGCATTGCTAGTGGATGCCATCCTGTGACATGAGAGGTGCTGGGAGGGGAAAGGAGCCTGGTGGTCATGGTCTCTTTTCTGAGGACCCCAGATGTACAATTGCCAGGAGGCTATTAAATATTGAAGAACCAGCATTCACCAGGCAGGGGAAAAGCAACATATTGACTGACTCATTTTGTTGCTCTAAGGAAAAATGTTTTGTCATAGGACTTGCAAAAGCAATATGCCTTGCTCTGCTCCTGCATACAGCAAAGGAAAGTCACAGAAGAAGATTCTGATGCAAACACAGAGCCACAAAAGCTGCTGTGCAGGTATTGATCCTGGCACTGGCTTGCACTGGGTGTCAGTGATGTTCCCAGCTCCTTACAGATTGCTTTTGGCAGCTCCACTGATGTTGAGCGCTCACTGCATGAAAACAAAAGCTTTGACATTCACTTGGGGGCTGTAAATGACCTGTTGTTAATACTCTAACATCTGCATGGCAAACATAGGCTGTGTATGTATATCTTTCTTTTTTTCTCCTCTCCGTGGGATGCTGTAGAGACCAGGAATCTTTCCCAAGGAGAAATAGGGTCCCATGTTTATACTTTGTGCTCTTGGGTGTCTAAAGCAACTGTTTGCTGCTGTTAAACCCTGGCCCTTGGGAAGGTTTGTGACCCTAATGGTTTGTGACCTATTGTGGGAGGAATGTTTTATTCCAAACCATTCTGTTCAACCAAGGAGTTTTTCATTTCACTAGAAATAACATCTTTCGTTGCCAGCTGCTCAAGAAAGGAATTATAACAAAAAATATCATAGTATGCTAGTAACAAAGGTTGAAGCTGTTATCAAATTTCACCGCTTAAGAATAGTAAGCTGTATGGAGGTGCAATAAATAAGTACTGTTTAACTGGATATCTTTTGTTTTTAGCAGTAGTAATTTTTTTAACAAAACCTAGAATTTCGTTAAACCCACACTCCAGTTAATACACATCTGTGGGTTGTTTTCCCACTTGCCTCCAAACTTACAATTTACAAAATGTTTCCTCCTTTTTTCTGTACCTACACCTTCATTGAGATGTGGTGGTTTTCTACACTTCTTCGTGAACTTTTTTTTTTTTTTTCAAACCTTTGTGCACCACCTTGAACCTTTCAAGTGAAAATCAGTGTATATATTTGGATCCTCTCTTTTTTTCTATCTATTAGTAAAAAAACCAAACAACCTCTATGCCTGGGTCAGGCCACTTTGAAACTGCAGCTCAAAAGCTTCTTGTTTTTCTTAAATGCTCTTTTGTCCTTTCTGAATGACTCTATGTTTTTTCTTTCTGCAGAAAGGAAAAACCTGAATGTCTTCATTGAACTCCACCAAAAATACTTCTGAAATAGATAAATAACAGCTTTGGCAGTGAAGTTTTACTTCTCATAGCCATTTTCATTTCTGAATAGCTCAGACTTAAGATCAGGCTAATCTAGTCAGGATCCAGGTGGTGTGGGATAGTGCACCATCTAGTAGGTGAGAGCAAAGAGTTCATGTTTTTTGTGCTGAAATATTCCTCACTACCCAGGAGTGACCTGAGACTTCTGAACATGTTTCCCATCAGCACGTCTCCCACTGACAGTGCCTTGCCAGTGAGGACTTACATAGCTGTTAGGAAGCAAGCTCAAGGCTGAGATGGTGAGAGGGCTCACCTGGATATGGAACTATGAGTCCAGATTTTTGGTTGCAGTGTTGTAAGCGAGGGGAAAGGGAAGCAATGGATACTGAGAAAGTTAAGTCTAATGCAACATGAACTCATTCATAGCTATAGGTCCCGGTTGTGGCACAAACAGCCAGAGAACACTGCTTCTGGTATCCACACCT
>WEIS01009022.1:0-26523 GCA_013389965.1 Todus mexicanus | reverse complement strand
TACTGAACAGTACAGAAATTCCCTGTGTACCACAAATTGCCTTGTTAGACGTGGAATCTTACGTCACTACAATTTCACTGTTTCTAGATCTTCCTCTTATTTCAGAATCTTTATTTGAAACTAAATTCGAAAGAATAAGGATATAGCCTCTTCTCTCTGTCTCCGGGTGCTGTTACAGAGGAAAAGAAGTATAATTCCAAAGACTGGAGCAATGGAAGAATGAAATATATTGCGCAACATATTTGTGGACATCATGACTGATAGACTCAGTGCAAATATAGAAGTAAGCTAGATGAAATAAGCCTTCTTGAATCCCTCTCAGGAGAGAAAGAAGAAACCAAAGTGCATAGTTTCCTTGTATGGTATCTGACAACAATCTCCATTCATTCTGTCAATCATAGTGTATTACAGTCACTTTATTAGTGACCTTTGCAGTTAGTGACTTTGATAAAATACCTCTCAAACTGAAGAAAGTTCATTTTCTTTTAGTTCTTTTCCATAACATTTTATATTCAACATTTTTCATTTAAGATTACATGTACAGAAGAAATATTTTTCTCACTACTGGTATATGTGGTTTACTCAAATTTATTTTTCAATACGTTTATGTAGACACTTCTCAACTGTAAGACTATCAATTGATTGCCCTCACTTTAAACCATAAGTTACCTTGTATACAAATCTAGATTTATTTCTCATGTTTATCATTGTCAATTACAATGTAATCAAAACACTGAAATATGAAGCTGATCACATGCTGCAGACCAACTGTATGTCCAATCAGTCTCTCTCTACTTTGTGTCCGCAAATTAACCATATTGCATCTACCGTTAGGCATTGAAATGTATTAAATGTGTCTATATACCTACAGATACATGCCAGTTTTAAACTTATCCATAAGAGGCTCATTGCCTTTTTAAATCTGTTAGAGGCTTTCTACAACTTTTCTGACACATGGATTAAGATACTGTCTCTTCTGGATACTGATGGATCTGTTGAGGAGCTAGTTATTCATGAAAGCTGACTGTCTTCTTTCAGGCTGAGCACTATAATCACAGAAGTGTACCTTATGTAACTCTCTTGCATGTTCATGGTCATTTACTCACATGACTGCTCATACTGAAGTCATTAGGACTTTCAGTACAAGAAAGTATTTGTCACTGTGAATTCATTTTGCACAGTCTAGAAATATAAACAGTACGTAACAGTTCCTATACTCAGTTGTACATAACAGATTTATTTTTCTTCCTTAAACAACACATACAGCCTGACTCTAGAGTTAAGGAACATTAAAAAATGACTAATGGTTAATTTGCATTTTTCATAAATACACAGTTGCCTATTGCAAGACACAGTTTCACAGTGCTTATCTATAGATAACATTCTATATAGACAACATGTGAGTTCTAAATTATAATAAAAGAAACATAATAATTACCTCTGTGATAACTATATGTAAAACGTCAGAGGCAGTGTATAGTAAAACTCTTAATATTGCTTTCATTATATCTCTATATATGTATATATCTGTATCTGTATCTATAGCTCTCAAGAAAAACAATTGTAAAATATTTACTAAACAAAATTACATTTACAGTTTAAAAGGTATACCTAAAGAAATAACATTGACTCTCAATTATGAAATGAATAATTATTTCCCACTACAAATGTACTTTGTTTATATTCACCCAATCTTTTCTGCAACAATCTATTCTTTCCTTCCACTCAAAATGACAAAAAAGTCTCCAGTTTTCTTTTTAGTTCCTATACGCAACTTTTTAATAACAAAAGAGAAAAAGAAAAAAAGGAAAAAAAAAGACATAACAAATGTCAGTTAGATGTTACTGAACACCTAGCGTAGCCTTTTCAAAAGTAAACTACTGTAGGAAATGAAAAAGAGGAACAGCGATGGGTTACATGAAAAAAATATTATATGTATTTAGCAGCCTCCATTCTGCTCTTCCTATATGTAAGTATTTAAAAATGAAGCAGCTCAGATAAACATAAGCCTATTTTCCTGTCTATTATCATCATCAGTGGTTCTCCACTGATCTCCCACTAAATTAGCAGAAATACAAAAAAAAGTTCAAGAAATTATTATTATTATTATCTACACCTACACACACACAAAAAATCTTCTAGTACGCAAGCCTCTACTCTACCAAAACTTTTGTCAGTCAACGGCTACCATGCCTGCCAGGTGTCCAGTCATGGGCAGAGTACCCTGGTGAATACTAGATAGTTACTCACAAAGATGTTAACATTGCTTCCTGTAGCAGTTTGTTTCACTCTACTTTCCTCACTCAGAGATGACCATCATGGCAATCAGAGTGGGTCCTATTTGTGTTTTCTCAGTCTTCATGGTAGTTTTTCTACTGACAAACTGATGGAATTAGTTGAAACTTGCAGGATAGAGAGGTAGATTTCTCCTGCCTTTTGAAATCATTTGATCCTGCTCAAACAAAATAACATTTTGAAGAGAATGAAGGATGTGGCAGGTAAAGGAGATTTGCAGGAGGGAGCTGGGAGCCTATAGCTCATCTGAGGATGGAGAAAATTTTGAAGCAAACAGGGAAGGAAATCCACAATCAGGCTTCTGGGACTACAGAAGAAAAAGCTTCTCATGAGCCAAACAAAATGTAAAAGGTTTTGCAACAGCTCTCAGAGGCACTGAGTTGAGTGAAATCAAGATTGGAAACCAGAAATTTTTCACAAGGGCACAAAGCACAGAACTAGAATCTTGTATAAACTATTTAATTTATTTTCTGATCTAGTCAGAATGAACTAACCCAGTTTTAAACTTTCTCTTTAAGTTTTTTCTCTATAAATAGCTATAAATATTATAACCTATATTCTAAGAAAATTTGTTTCCTTTGAAGTTAAAAGCTCTTTAGTCTTCTTAAGGTGGATGAGTATAAGAAGACATTTTCAGTAGATTCATCTCAAAGCTGTGGTTGTCACAACATTCAATCAAAAGTTGCAGAGACTTCACATACCTGGAAGAAGCGTTCTTAGTGTAAGAAGTTTCATCACATCATGACAGAACCATTTTCACTAGATGAACAGTTTTTGAATCTGGTTATGAGCCTGAAGGGTAGTTCAACAATAACTCAACATTGGGGTGAGTTCAAGTCACATCATCATACCCTCCTGCATCAGTCTGGTCACACAAGGTACATGTCCATACATGGCATAGAAAGGAGATCAGAATGAAGATCTAGAGACAACCTATGATAATTTCATTCTTACTGGATGTCTACAATATATGCAATACTAACACTATGCTTACTGTCACTTTTTCTTTCTCTCTGATCTGCCTCTTTGTACTAAAAGAATAATTTAGACTCTCTAGAAGGTAAATGTAATTAATTACTTTTCCTCACCTCTCTGTAACCTTTCTGCAGGATTACCGCAAGAAGGCATGCACTCCAACATGGATAGCAGCGTATGTTTCAAACCTTATGGGTAAATGTCTTATATAATCATATGTCTGTTGCTGGAAACAACCATATTCACTACTCTAAAAATAGATCATAAGTTGGCAGAAAGACATATCCATCTGACAGAGGAAAGCAAAGCTTCAAGAAAACTTGCAAAGCAGTGACACGCATTAAACTCCAAAGGGGTTTTAAATATTTAAAGTGGTTGTTATAACAAAAACCTTCACCAGCAATGTATTTAACATATTGCTACATAGCTTTATCATTGCCATTATTTCTAGACTGCAACTAACACTATTCACATTCCTAAAAATTTAATGGAGAAAATACATATGCATTCATTCACAGATCACACTCCAGGTAAGAGATTTCTTATCAGTGTTCCTCAAAAAAGTGGAAAGCTACTGATGAAATGAAGAACTAGCTACTGGGAGACAAGAATCCTTTATCAAGGTGACCTTTAAAATCCCTGCAATAGCAATATAATAATAAAATATTTAAACATAGCATGTCAAGTGTATCATCTATATTTGCAGTATTCATATGGTTACAGCAGTATGTTTGCTCCAATACAACTAGTGACATAGCATTCTTCCTCCCATTTCCATGGCGCATGATGATTTCCTTAATATCTAGCCATTTGTCCAGCAGACTGCCTGGGGCTGTCAGCCTCTTTGCAGTGGCACTTACAGAGATGGATTTCAGACAGGCTGGGCAATGGGCACTTGGCACCTGGTAAACCCAGCTCAGCTCTGCTCAGGCCAAGGGCAACCCAGTCATCCCTGGGCATCTGAAATAGGTAGTCCCAAACCTGCATCCTTCTACTGTAATGGCAAATTTCATGTTTACCAGGGTATAATGCACTGTCTTCATTGTTTCTCAGTGAAAATATGACTGTCTGCACCTCTTGGATGTTAATTAAACTCACAAAATAGACTCCTCTAGTTTAATTAATAAAAAGGGACTTTTTCATTACTTAGTGACTATGTGGGTTTGTCAGACCCTTAAAACATTCACAGAGTTAAGCTACAATAAGTTAGGCAATAGTCGGCTGACAGATGGACAGTTGTTAACACAGATAAAACAGCCTAAAATCAGCAGAGGCTAGGACAAGTCCACACAAATCCTGAGACCCTGTACTATCAGGTCAACAAAAAGCCTTTGACTAAAGGCATATTTACTGGCCTATGGAAGGGAAAAAGTAAGAAGAAATTCCTTACAGATGAAAGTAGCAAAAGAAAGGACAAGGAAGGGTCTACTTCTGAACAGGACAACAACTCAGTGACAAAGGACATGAAAAAGGTTGTAAGTACTCAGCACTTCCTTTGCTTTGCTCTTTAGTGGGCATGGTCTACTTTCAAGCTGTTAAGGTCTGTGGCTAGGTTCTGGCTGAGTGATGTACTACTCATGATAGAGGGTATCACTCTATCTACTGCCCATGATAAGAATCACTTAAGCAATTCAGAAACACAAGTCCACAAGGCTAGTTTGGCTGTGCACAAGGATGTGGAGAGAGTTGGCTGATTTCATTGCAATGCCAATTTCTATTATCTCTGATAAGTCCTGGTGATGGGAGTCCCCAGTGACTAGAAAAGTTAAATGTACCGATCTTCAAAAGGCAAGAATGAGGGCTGGTAAATCACATCAAAAGGAAATAATGAAGTGGTTAAAGAAGAGATAGTACCTGCTCTATACATATAGATACAAAGCTACATAGATGTATATGTGTATATGTACATACACATGCATACATACACTTTCAACAATCATTAGATGCTTATTCAGATGTTGGATATTGCAACTTAAATTACTTATAATGCTAAGTGGTTTGATGTAAACATACGGAGATACAAAATAACCTGAATATTTTATTGAAGCCTTTTCAAAAAGTCATGCATGCACAACCAGGATATTAATAAATATATTACCATATATATATCTCACCACATTCTAACAGCAATGTCATTCAAATGCTGCACAATATTCAATTAAAAATGCATATTTTTTTCAGCTGTGATAGTTAGGAATTTTCTTGAGATTTGAGCAGAGTAAAGTCGAGTGAGGCCATGTAGGAATTTGCCTCTGGACATGCTGAGATGCCAAAAGCAATTTGAATATGGTTCAGATCATTGGATAGCTATTCTGCTTTTGAATTTGAAGCAATGGAAATAAAATTGTGTTACAGAGTTGTTGGTTTTTGGTTGCTTTTCAAGACACTTTTTCTACCAGAAAAAATCATGCAGCCTGTCCCATAATTAAGATGATAATACAAAGGGTAAATAAATATAAATAAAAAATGTAGTTACATTTTACATGTTTCCAGAGAAAGACCAGCTTCAGTATTTTAGCCATAAATTCAGTGTGGAAGATACAAACAGCATTACCAGGACCAAAAACATTTCAAGACAGTGAATAATTCATTGGTTATTGACAAAAAATTATGTTGTGCTATCCCTTTGCACATCTGAGTTCATTTAAATTGTCTGTTGATGTTTTATCATGAAGTAACATTTAATACTATAGGGCAAATCACTTCAGTCATGTTCTGAGTAATAATTATTTTCAAGATTGTTTTCCTAACCTTGAAACACACATAAAACTATCTTAGAGTGCTGTCTGTGTATAAAGTGTGTATCCCATAAGGTTTACTGTTTATCTGTGTTTCTTCTCAGTCTTCCTTGCCTTAGTTACTCTACTTTTAGACATATTAGACTGAAATAACTGTCAAATAATACTTGATGGTTAAAAGTTTCTAGAGTGTCTGTCCCTCCAAGAGAGGTGAACAATAAAAAGCTGAAAAGGACATAGGGAAGTCTGAGAAATTCAGGTAGGGCTGCCTGTTGAAGACAGTGCTCAGAAAGGACTCTCAATTTACCTTCTATAAGTTTCAGTATCTTGTCAACATGAAAGATGGAAGAACCTGGAAACTGCCTGAGAAAGCCAGACTTGCCAAACTCTAGACCAGAAAAGGCAAGACACTTAAAGCACAAACTTCTGAAAAACACCTAGGTCTGCACATGTGTTCAGGAGTGTAGAAAATATAAAGAATTCCATGAAAACTTTTCACACAAATTGGAAAATACTTTTTTTGACCCTTTCTGTACTAGGAAACACCCTGTATGATGCTGACACTTCCTAGTACTTAAAACTGTAAGTCCAGCCCTATATAGTTGTGATGTCTAACTTAAAATCTTTTCACATTATTTACATATTAGTTCACTGCTTTCCAAATATTTAGAGGATACACGCAATGAAATATTGTGGTAGCTGAGCTATCACACACAATCTTAGTAATATTTCATAGCTTTACAAGATAATTGCAAGTCCTACTGACTTTCATATAGCCACGATTTCATTCTATGTTTTTCATAATCAAGGGGAAAACTGTTCTAGTTGTAATTTGGCTATGCTAGGTACCTCCGGCCTTTATAAACAGTCCCTCTCCAGCCTTCTTATAAGCTCATTTCAGGTACAGAATTGTCACTATTAGGTCACCCTGGAGCCTTCTCTTCTTCAGGCTGAACAACCCCAGCTCCCTCAGCCTGTCTTTGCAGGAGAGGTGTTTGTGGCCCTCTGGACCTGCTCCATTAGGTCCATGTCCTTCATATGTGGAGGTAGATCAGGTCTATACATTTATGAGGAGAGGAGACGAGAGGGAGAGGGAGAGGGACTAGAAGAATAAAGTGGAGCCCAGGGTCAAGCGGTACTGGAAGGCTAGCAAGAATTACATTGTGACAATATCAGGATTTGAACAATTTGTTCTGTTGGCTCAAGGAACTGTACTTTCTGCATGTCTGGACCCAAGATCAATACTGGAGCTGGCAGCAACCATCATGCTGCCAGCCTCAGGGGAGGCCTCTCTCCACCCACCTCCTCAGTGCTGCCTGGAGCCAGGTGCACCTACCAGCAGCAGCACTGCCTTTCCCAGGGACTGCATCTGGGACCGTGGGGAGGGCCAGGTCCCAGCATCTGCCTCTCCTGCTATCTCTGCAGTATCTGTCCCTCATCCCTGGCTTTCTGTTCCATCACTATTTGCCTCTCAGAAGAAATTAAATTGTTTGTCACATGCAGTTTACATTTAAACCTCCTGTCTTTGCCCTCCATGACCCTGGGCTCCAACTTTCCTACCTCAAGTCTTTATGCAACTTTCAGTGCTTCCTCAGTGTTCCGGGCAGCCAAACTTACTCCTCTTTCCACACCCATTTCTTGGTCAAAACTGGCTCTCCTTTGTTTCTGACTTCTCTCATCTAATTTTAATCTTCCATGTATTCTAATTTCCCACTTCCTTCTGCTTCCTAACTCCACTTTTTGTGGGGGGAGAGGCTGTCAGTTGCAATTTCAGTCTCCTCTCTCCACTTCTCACTCATGCTCAGGCTTTACCAAAAGCCCCTGTAGGGGTCCTGGTTTTTAGACTCTTCTCCTAAACCTCAGCAGAGCCTAGTTCTGGCGGCATCTGCTCAGAGTAGTTTCCTTCACTCTCTCTCTTCCTTGGCTTTAGCAAATTTATAGTCACTAGGAAAACAGGGGAGTCTGACCTCATTTTTCCTTTTTACTCAAGGTTTATGATACAATTTGTGGAACACAGGATGGTACATTTCACCTGAAACTACTGACCCAAATATTTTGTTTGACACTAGGAAAATAAAAAAAAGAAAGTTGCAATAAAGCACCTGGCATAATATTTTTATTGACTGACTACTAATAGAGTGTGAAGAGTTTCGGGTTAATTTTCACAAAAGCATTTGTTTCTAAAACAGAGCCTCTCAATGTTGTGAAAATACACATACCATACCACTTGAAATGTTTTAGAGTAACAGTCATGACAGATAAAAGAGAGGATAAACAAAAGAAGTAGAAATGATTTAAGACTCCAAGACTATCTCTGGATATGTGTAAGAATCTACTATCACAGTTGGTTAACTGGAGTCATACAAAGAAGAGGAAGTTTTCAACTTCAGGTGAAAGAAGATCATATAGTCAAAACGTCAGTCACTATACCTACCATAATCAATGTAGACATTAAGTTCCTTTCCCACGTGAGTGTTCTAAGTTTCCTAAGTTTCTTATGGAGCCCATGCTCCTGTCGTATCAGACATGAGCTGCATGATGTCTCCACATCAGCCAGCTGATTTGCTAATGGTGATACTATTTTAGAGGTACTCATATGAATACCCTGATAAGCACAAGCACTAAACACATATTGCATGTCTCAGCAATGAAAGTATGTTGATACCAACTAAAACTCGGTTTATGGATTGGAGTCTGCCTTTGAAAATACTCTCAAGAAAATGATTTTGAGTATTTTCCAGGGTTCCCTGAAATACACACACTATTTTAGTTTTTTTATTTATTTGGGGATTTACAAATTGCTGTTAGCATGACTAATGGTAAAATGCAGAAAGAAAATTTAGCTCTCTACATCATTCAGTTGAATTCCATTAAAGTAGTATCAGAAAAACAAGATATTTCACACCAATATTAGTAAACTGGAGTGCAAACTGTCAGCACAATTAAGCAACAGTAGCATTGTCTCGGCTATTCTGTTTACAGAAATAACTTTAGTGTACTCTTGGGTATATTTTTGTCATATACTGTATCTTTTTATGATGGATTTCACATATTGTATAAAGATCATTCTTAATCATATTACTGAGGAACAAGATTACCTTGTTGTTTTGGGTTTTTTTTTTTTTAAATCTGGTAATAATTAGTCAACATACAGCCCATCAAAAAGCAGATAGTTTTTGTCCAGTACAGTTCCTCCATTTTGTCACATAAGTAGTTCTCTGTCTTAAGAGTGACTATTGTGATAGAAATGAGGCTATGTGAACAATCCTTTTAATACTGTCAGTTTTTAATTGATCTAGATATTCTTCTGCCATCTAAAAGCTTTGCCTTTTTTGTGCCCGAACATTTATCTGTATTTAAAACAAATATGCTCACCCACAAATTCATTTAAAACTTGGTGAAGCTTTGTAGAAATTCTAACAGAATTGACTAAATCAACATTGTTTTTCTTACTTTTAAAAATATTACTTTGACCCTTTCTCAACTCCATGCAAAGAGTACCACCGCTCTGGTCCTGAAGCCTATAATCAGTTAGTTAACTAGGGTGAAACTGAGACCACATATTTTTCATTAATATGATTCAAGAAGTGTACTACTGTGGTAGCATGCAGGGTTCCCATTTCTCAGTCACTATTTAGTGGACTCAAGCACACTGAGTGCATTCAGATTTGTGGTAGAGTCCTAAATAGAATTGAGAAGAATGTGGTTTAAGGAAGTTTATCCACTTTCTTCTCAGTTGCCTGTAGTTCTCTTATCTAGGTTTCTGTTTAGTGCCTGTTAAGTAAGCTCATGAAAATGAACCATGCATGTTTCACCAGCTTTCTTGGGAATGAAGTGTGCAGACTTTAATATAAGCTCATTGTCAATTTGAAGTTTTATTATTGGTATTCCAGAGTGACTGTTAAGGGATTGGAGCTTAAATCCCGTTCACTGATGATATTTTTTTTCCACCTACCTGAAGACACTTTTCAAAAGCTCCCCTCCCCGACCAGCAAGAGCAATGCAGTATGAAATTATTATGTATTACAACAATTACAATAAACTAGGAGTTTCTACCAAAATTAATAATTTTGCTGCATACTGTAAGGTGATAGGAAGATATGAACTAAGAAATATCGCGAAGTGAATAAATGAAACAGTGCAAGCGATGGAGCATACTGATGGACGTTTTCTGCAGGAAGTCAAGAAAGAGTACACAGCTGGAAATCTTATTACTTATTACCATGAGTAAAAAAGCTTGTAACAGAGATTTAGAGAAATAAGTGATGAAAACGTCCAGCTACTTTCAGATAACAGTTTATTACAGAAGTGATTGCTGCAGACATAAGGAATCAAGGAGTGGTGTACCTGCCTAGTAAATCCACTTTATGTGTAAGGGAGAACAAGGATGGAAATACTCGTGAGAGCCAAAAAACTGTTCATGGGAGAAATTTATATTGCAGCTGCTCAGCAACACAGCTGTTTCCTAGTGGTCCAAGAAAAAAGCCAATCTACTACCTGCCTGCTTCTTTCTAGGTTGTAACAAGAAAAGCAGAAAAGAAAAGCCAGTCAAGGTCCCATGAGGTCCAGTGGCTTCCTCTGTGCCAGTGCACCCAGGGCCTGTCCCACCTCCCAGCCAGGGACAGCACATCTGGAGGCACCAGGGCAGCCTTGTAACAAGTAATTTGTATTTGCCACAGCAATATTAACACATATCGCACACATACCCACATGCACTTTTCAGTACTGAATAAATACCATTTTGCAGCTTCAGTACTGCCTCACATTTCTCATGGTATTATATTATTAATGATACATTTTTTTACTTTACAAGTTTCTAACTTTGTACATGACAAAATTCAGAATTATTATTGTTAATTCTATATAAACCTCACTAGATCAGGAAGAAGCAGTAATATATCAGAGTGAAAAAAAAAAAGTCCATGGACTTGTGCAACATGAAGCTACATCCTAAGAGAAGACAGATGAGACATGGATGAAAGGACCATTGCCTTCATGCTGCCCAGAAGCATCTGAGTTAAAACAATTACGAGTTTAAGAACTTAATTTTTAGGAAGCCAGAGGTGCTAGCTAGGATATCTTATATTTCAAGTGTGAATTGGAAGAAATTCCATTCATTTCTATATAAATATGGCTCGACTCTTACAAAATTTTTAAATGCTTACATTGAACTTGATAGGAGGTTTAAGTATCTTTGAAGATTGGAACCTTGGTGCATCCAACAGCATCCTGGCTTATATGAGAAACAGTGTGACCAGAAGCACTAGGCAACTGGTCCTCCCCCTGTACTTAACACTGGTGAGGCTGCACCTCAAATACTGTGTTCAGTTTGGAGCCTATCACTAAAGAAGAACATTGAGGTGCTGAACTGTATCCAAGGAACAGCAATGAAACTGGTGAAGGGTCTAGAAAACAAGTCTGATGAGAAGTGGCTGAGGGAACTGATGTTCTTTAGCCTGGAGAAAAGGCAGCTCAAGGGAGACCTTATTGCTCTCTACAATTACCTGAAAGCAAGTTGTAGCAAGGTGAGGGTTGGTCTCTTCTCCCAAGTCACAACTGATGGGATAAGAGGAGATGTCCTCAAGTTGCACCAGGGCAGATTTAGGTTGGACATTAGGAAAAACATGTAGATGACATGATGTAGACATGTGTATGAGGTGCTTAGGAATATGGTTTAGTGGTGGGATTGGTATTGTTACGTTTGCAGTTGAACTTGGTAATCCTAAAGGTCTTTCCCAACTGAAATAATTCTATGATTTTATACTTGTCTGTAGAGTTAGGTGCTTAAATATCTGTATGTACGTGTTCCTAATGACTATAATTCCAGAGTCAGAAATGAATCAGATTGTCATTCCCATGTCAGATGAAAATCCATCTTTTCTTCACATTTATAATGTCAAAAGACTAATCAACTTCTGGCCTAACTCTTCCTCGTATAGATTATATTGTATTTTGTTGTCAGCATAATAAATTCTGGAATGAGGAAGAGAAAATAAACTAAAAAAAAATTCCAGAGCTGTGATAAGAGTAAGAAAGAAGAGCATTGTTAGCATCAGATGCACTTTTTGCTAATACTTCTCCCAAGACAATCCAGGTAGCTTGTACACAAACAGCTCTAGAAGTAATAGGACCTACCATTGTAGCCAGCATAAATGAGAGCAGGAAGTAAGTGATAGCAATACCACTGTGTACTATGGAAACAATGTTTGAAAGGGGTGTCAGTGAAGCTGCAGTCTAGAAAAATTCTTCTAACTTTTTTTTTAATCTTTCTTTCTTCTGAGTTGTGGGGACAGAGATAAACAAAGTAATCTGCTTAGTTTTCTGTTTGTTCTTTTCAAGCACATTTACCTCATATACCATTATTTTTTAAGAAAGGATTTCTAAATAATTGTGCTTCACTGTTCCTCCCCCCACTCCAAGGCACAGGAAAAGATCATTTCCTTTGAATAAACACAATAAAATCAGTAGCTTTTGAATTCTTTGTATTCACTGACTTGCTTTGCTACATAAATTCAAGACTTTGAATGCATTCATTAACTGTGTGACTCTCTTGTCATCCTTTTTGAAAATGGATGCTATCCTAAGATTTGATAGAGTACTCAACATTCTTACCAAAGGTTTTAACATTTCCAATGAGCTGTTCTTTAAAGTAATTCAGGAAATCTATACTTATTTGGTGGAACCTAACATTACTTAAAAGGTAATTAAAATCTTGTCAAAGTGTGAAAAATGTAATATGTTCACTTTTTATGTGCAACCAATCACAATCACTCCTAGGTGGTAGGTGCACAGTAAATTCTATTAGGGTAAGATTAGTGGCAATAATTGCAACCCAACCAGCTACACAGATCCAGAAAGAGTTCCAATAAAAAACTCTGGAAAATAAAGTAGGGGTTAGATGGAAGGAATGACTAAATCTAAAATGATTCAAGACTAGATTTAAGATTTGCTTCAGAACTGCAACGTGAAGCGCCATGCCCCTGAAGTAACAGTAACAGCTGTCTAGGAGGCAGGCCAGCAAGGTCACCTTCAATCTTCAGCCTGTTTGTGTCTGCTTCCTCCAGCTCATAGGATAGTACGTCCAAAGATGATATACCAAGTCATGTGTTTTTTTTCCCCTAGAAGGTGGAAAAATTTAAGACATACATACTGCTTGGCTTCCCTATGTCCCACTAGAAAACTGCTAGCCATGAAAACAAATCACAGAGTAGAAATCCCCAAAATAGAGAAGTCTGTCCCTGGGGACCGTGTATGTCTCTTACTGATGGACAGATATTTTGCTAAATCTAGATACTACTGAATAAAGAAATATGATGGTTCTCTAGGAACAAAGTATTAGGATCTCTCTCCTCCCTCACCTCCACCAATCCATC
The DNA here is from genome assembly GCA_013389965.1 of Todus mexicanus. Classification (NCBI taxonomy): domain Eukaryota; kingdom Metazoa; phylum Chordata; class Aves; order Coraciiformes; family Todidae; genus Todus; species Todus mexicanus. Next base: position 13,142 of record WEIS01009022.1, on the reverse strand, counting down.
TTCACAGCATATTTGAATTGTGGTAGCTTTACTAAGCAGAAAGTAGAACTTTACATTTGCATGCCATAACTGATATATACTATTTAAATGACAGTAATTTTTGTACCTCACCTCTTTTGATAGCCATATTGAATGTTTCACATATGTGCCAATATAAACTCAAAATAACTTACCTTAATATGAGTAAGAACGCAGACTGGCTCCTGTATTTGCAACATGAATGCTATTTCAGCTATACATTAATATTCTGTTCATGAAGTTTAATTACTAAGAAATACAACTGGAGAATTATTCATTACGACCAATTGTTACTAATTGTCACCAAGGTTTCTTAATTATTCACTTTGGCTGGAAGCTAATTAGTTTCACATCTTACTTGCTAGTTAGCAAAGAAATACATTTTCACCCATATATATCAAGAGACAAAGAGGAAATGATTATTTTAAATAAAGTTTTAGCTTTCACAGAACATATTTCCTTCAGAAATTTCAGAATTTTTGCTCGTTAATCAAAAAAACACTAGTGGTGTGTCCTGAGGAGCAAAAGGGGCACAGTTCTTGGAATATAATAAACACTCAATTGTATTTTTCATTTCCTTTTTTTTTTTTGTCTTGAAGATAAACTTCTCTTATGCAAATCATAAAACCTTATCTCCTTTCCCACCTTGAAAACTTCATCATTTCACAAGGTAGTTACCACACTCAATGTTTTCCTAATTTCATTTTCTTTTTACATAAGATTAGCTCCTGTTAAATTAATAGCTGATCACTCAGAAAAGTTAAAAAAATAGCTAATTAATTTAAACTCTAGATTCAAACAAAATTTACAGTCTATTTTGCAAGCTCTCCTTCCATGTCCATGTTTCTGTCAAAGTACACACATCTTAGCAACTGAACTCAGAACAATAGTTGTTTTTTATGAGGAATCACTTACAATTTTTTGTTACTTTCTGTAGTTTCTTTGTTTTCAAAGTGTTTTTGATGGATCTGGTGTAAATTCCTTTAAGAGGAAGCTTTCTCTGTGAGTTCCAGAAAGACCCTCAGCATGTGTCCACTACCCCCACACCACCTATTTGCCACCAGCTGTCTCTGGGTGCTTAGGAGATCCCAGATCCTTCAGGTGGTTCATATTACAAAAGTGTTCAAGTGTTATATCTTGCCTTTGCATGTGGTTCTCAGATCCTTAAAAAACAATTTCTGGATCATTCTGACATCTAGCTGTTCATTTTTAAGTTCCTAAAGTGTAATCTACTTGTTTTTCAACAAGTCCTTCCTCACCTCCCAGCTCATTGTTAGCTTTTATTTTTGAAATCATCTTTTTTCTAATAGATATGTTCCAGACCCCAGTGCAGAGGCAGTACCAGAGAGCAGCTGCTTATTCCTCTCAGCAGACTGTCATATGGAAGCAGTTTTCCCATTAGAGAGCTAAGAATTTCTCTGAGACGCAATCACCTTGTAGCAGGAATCTTCTTTATGCTGTCAGGTATCTTGGGACCAGTGTAGATTCAAACTGAGGATGCTGAAGGCAATCCTTTTGAGTTATAATCACTGATGGCCGCAATACAACAAACCCATTTCAGTGATCTCAGTTTTAATACTTGGACAAGTGTCTACCATTTTTCATTCCAAGGAACACATAGGAGAGTATTAGGGGTTCCTAATTTTGTGCAACTGCTATACACCAGGAATCACAAAACATAGCTACTGTGTCTTTAAAAGTACTTTTGCCAAGAGCCAGAAGAGAAAAGACTTATCATTTGGCTACTATGCCAGAAATTTCCTGTCTATTCCTTACCTTATGAGTGCAAGGTCTAAGCGAGCTACACAGGCAACATGACATGATACTGGAGTCATCTTTAGCACTTAAGTAGTGTGCTGTAGCTCACATTTGTAAAAGAATTACAGTTTCAAATATGTATGTATCATTGCATGTTAATTGATGTTAATTACTTGTCCTGTAGCTGTACCAGACTGCGCTATCTCTTTACATTTGATGTGGCTGAAGATGACAAATGCTTCTTAGTGATCATAGTTATCCCCTGTCATACCTAGTAAGAATGTGTTTTCTTCTTTGCAGAAATGAAATAAGGAAAGTACCATGGCCAGATGCGCACCATCACCCAGAAGCTGCATACATAAGCAAATAAATTAAGCAATTACATCCTCATCATACCCACTGCCATGGGCAGTGTAAGAGCAGCCAAGCTGTAAGCAGAAGCTAGGGACAATCTCCTTAATTTCTCATGTTAACAGTTGGCAGCTCAGGCTTCAGAAGGTATTTTAGTGAAAACAGATGTAGGAGAAACTCCACATAAATTCATCTTGTCTGTGAGAGGCACATAAATGTCAAAAGGCACAGTAATGTGCTACCCAGACTAAGCTTTACTGTTGTATGGGAATGTATAAACTCATCAAGTTTTAATCACACAGATGGCTACTTGAGAGGAGAGAAAGAAACAATGAGTAGAGGTTAACTAGACCTCATTCCTCTCAGAACTCAAGGGCACTATTATCTTACATATAGAAAACAGTAATTCTTATTACCCTTAGAGAACTTGAGTCCATCTGGTATTGTACGGAAGTCCTCTCTGTCAACAAAAAGCCAAGGATCACTGTTAATTGGGGATAGTTGCCCTGTTACCAGTCAGGATGTGTGCTACAGTCATTCAGATGTAGAATTTATAAATATATCTTGTAATCTTAAAAAATTAGGGTAACTGCACCCAATTAATAGAAAACATTAAATAAACTAGCACCAGTCCAAAGGCATTTCTACACGTCTCTGCCCCTGCCTTGCATTTAGCAGCAACACCTTCCAAGTGCTCTTAGGGAAGCTTCTACAGCCACCTCTACTTCTGTTTTCAGACATATTCAGATTGAGAGGCAAGTTCTAAATCTTTATTTCTATGTTGGAAATCTTATATAATTTTGCCAGATGGCAATTAGATCCACAGATCGTTCTCAGCTGTTGAATCACAGAATCTCTATCATTGGAAAAGACCTTTAATACAATCTAGCCCTACCATTATCTAATTCTATCAGGACCACTACTGCACCATATCCTTGAGCACCATATCTAGATGTCTTTTAAATACACCCAGGGATGGGGGCTCAACCACTTCCCTGGGCAGCCTGTTCCAGTCTTTGATAACGCTTTCGGTATAGTAGTTTTTCGTAATGTCTAACCTAAACCTCTCCTGCTATAACTTGATGCCATTTGCTCTTGTCCTATCAGTTGTGACTTGTGAGAAGAGACCAACACTCAGTTCTCTACAGCTTCCTTTCAGGTGGTTGTAGAAAGTGATAAGGTCTCCCCTGAGCCTCCTTTTCTTCAAGCTAAACAAGCCCAACTCTCTCAGTTGCTCCTCATAAGACATGTTCTCTAGATGCATCACCAGCTTCGTTACCCTTCTCTGTACCTGCTCCAGCACCTTGATGTCTTTCTTATAATGCAGTGCCCAGAACCAAACACAATACTCAAGCTGTGGCCTCACCAGCCACTCCTCCCCAAGCCTGTAGCACTGCCAGGGGTTGTTGTAACCCCAAGTGCAGGAGTTGGCACGTGGCTGTGTTGAAGCCCATATGATTAGCCTCAACCCATTGATCCAGTCTATCGGGGTCCCTCTGAAGATCTTTCCTATCCTCAAGCAGATCAACACTCACAACTAACTTGGTGTCATCTGCAAACTTACTGAGGGTGCTCTCAATCTCCTTGTCAAGATCATTGATAAAGATATTAAACAGGAGAGTGGCCCCAGCACTGAGAGCTAGGCAACACCACTAGTGACCAGCCACCAGCTAGATTTAACCCCATTCACCGCCACTTTCTGGGCCTGGCTACCCAGCCAGTGTCAGATCCAGCAGAGTGGTCACCTGCCCAGGCCTAGGGTAGCCAGTTTTTTCATAAGGACGCTGTGAGGAAGAGTATTAAAGGCTTTGCTGGAGACCAGGTAAACAACGTACACAGCCTTTCCCTCATCCACCAAGCGGGTCACTTTGTCATGGAAGGAGATGAGGTTCATTAAGCAAGACCTGCCCTCCATGAACCTGTGGTAACTGGGCCTGATTGCTTGATTGTCCTGTAAATGGTGTGTGATGGCACTCAAGATTATTTGTTCCATGAATTTCCCTCTGCCAAGATCATGCTGATAGGTCTATAGCTACCCAGATCCTCCTTCCAGCCCTTCTCGTAGATGGGTGTCACATTTGCTACTCTCCGGTCCATTGAGACCTCTTCGGTTAGCCAGGACTGATGAGAAGTCATGAAGAGTGGCTTGGTAAGCACATCCGCCAAAGTCTTCAGCACTCTTGGGTGTAAACCATTTGGCCCCATAGACTTGTGTATGTCTAGGCAGTGCAGCAGGTTACTAACCATTTCCTCTTGGGTTATGGACACCTCCTTCTATTCTCCACGCGTTTTCCAGCTCGAGGATNGTAGCACTGCCAGGGGTTGTTGTAACCCCAAGTGCAGGAGTTGGCACGTGGCTGTGTTGAAGCCCATATGATTAGCCTCAACCCATTGATCCAGTCTATCGGGGTCCCTCTGAAGATCTTTCCTATCCTCAAGCAGATCAACACTCACAACTAACTTGGTGTCATCTGCAAACTTACTGAGGGTGCTCTCAATCTCCTTGTCAAGATCATTGATAAAGATATTAAACAGGAGAGTGGCCCCAGCACTGAGAGCTAGGCAACACCACTAGTGACCAGCCACCAGCTAGATTTAACCCCATTCACCGCCACTTTCTGGGCCTGGCTACCCAGCCAGTGTCAGATCCAGCAGAGTGGTCACCTGCCCAGGCCTAGGGTAGCCAGTTTTTTCATAAGGACGCTGTGAGGAAGAGTATTAAAGGCTTTGCTGGAGACCAGGTAAACAACGTACACAGCCTTTCCCTCATCCACCAAGCGGGTCACTTTGTCATGGAAGGAGATGAGGTTCATTAAACAAGACCTGCCCTCCATGAACCTGTGGTAACTGGGCCTGATTGCTTGAGTGTCCTGTAAATGGTGTGTGATGGCACTCAAGATTATTTGTTCCATGAATTTCCCTCTGCCAAGATCAGACTGATAGGTCTATAGCTACCCAGATCCTCCTTCCAGCCCTTCTCGTAGATGGGTGTCACATTTGCTACTCTCCGGTCCATTGAGACCTCTTCGGTTAGCCAGGACTGATGAGAAGTCATGAAGAGTGGCTTGGTAAGCACATCCGCCAAAGTCTTCAGCACTCTTGGGTGTAAACCATTTGGCCCCATAGACTTGTGTATGTCTAGGCAGTGCAGCAGGTTACTAACCATTTCCTCTTGGGTTATGGACACCTCCTTCTATTCTCCACGCGTTTTCCAGCTCGAGGATCTGGCTACCCAGCAGACAACTAGTCCTGTTTGTTAAGGGCAACTGGGAAGAAGAGGGAGGTTGGGAGGGGATTTGCCTGGCTTCCCATGCAGGGACCTGTTTCCATTCCTTCCATCTCTTAGGTCCTCTCCTTCTGCCTGGGGTCAAGAGGGGAAAGGATCCTATGCTTCTTGTGGAGCCTGCATCTGCTGCCTTTGCCTCAGGGGGTGGCTCTGCAAACCTATCTCCCTCTCACACTCCCTGATACTCCTGCACCTTTCCAATTCCTCTCTCTGCTCTGCCCCCAGGCTGAGCAGATCATTCCCCTGGTTACCCTTCACACAGAGGGTGTATCTGTCACCCCATGGTCCGAGTGTCAGACTCAGGATCTCCCTGCAGCCTGAGACCTGCCCATCCCCATCTTGGGGTGGGAGCTCCTGCTAAGTTCCCAAATTCCTTCTGGCAACAGCTTTCAGCCAAGTTGTGACCATGTNGATTTAACCCCATTCACCGCCACTTTCTGGGCCTGGCTACCCAGCCAGTGTCAGATCCAGCAGAGTGGTCACCTGCCCAGGCCTAGGGTAGCCAGTTTTTTCATAAGGACGCTGTGAGGAAGAGTATTAAAGGCTTTGCTGGAGACCAGGTAAACAACGTACACAGCCTTTCCCTCATCCACCAAGCGGGTCACTTTGTCATGGAAGGAGATGAGGTTCATTAAACAAGACCTGCCCTCCATGAACCTGTGGTAACTGGGCCTGATTGCTTGAGTGTCCTGTAAATGGTGTGTGATGGCACTCAAGATTATTTGTTCCATGAATTTCCCTCTGCCAAGATCAGACTGATAGGTCTATAGCTACCCAGATCCTCCTTCCAGCCCTTCTCGTAGATGGGTGTCACATTTGCTACTCTCCGGTCCATTGAGACCTCTTCGGTTAGCCAGGACTGATGAGAAGTCATGAAGAGTGGCTTGGTAAGCACATCCGCCAAAGTCTTCAGCACTCTTGGGTGTAAACCATTTGGCCCCATAGACTTGTGTATGTCGAGGCAGTGCAGCAGGTTACTAACCATTTCCTCTTGGGTTATGGACACCTCCTTCTATTCTCCACGCGTTTTCCAGCTCGAGGATCTGGCTACCCAGCAGACAACTAGTCCTGTTTGTTAAGGGCAACTGGGAAGAAGAGGGAGGTTGGGAGGGGATTTGCCTGGCTTCCCATGCAGGGACCTGTTTCCATTCCTTCCATCTCTTAGGTCCTCTCCTTCTGCCTGGGGTCAAGAGGGGAAAGGATCCTATGCTTCTTGTGGAGCCTGCATCTGCTGCCTTTGCCTCAGGGGGTGGCTCTGCAAACCTATCTCCCTCTCACACTCCCTGATACTCCTGCACCTTTCCAATTCCTCTCTCTGCTCTGCCCCCAGGCTGAGCAGATCATTCCCCTGGTTACCCTTCACACAGAGGGTGTATCTGTCACCCCATGGTCCGAGTGTCAGACTCAGGATCTCCCTGCAGCCTGAGACCTGCCCATCCCCATCTTGGGGTGGGAGCTCCTGCTAAGTTCCCAAATTCCTTCTGGCAACAGCTTTCAGCCAAGTGGTGACCATGTCTGGATCGTCTTCTGGGAGGGTGACGACCGCCAGCTCAGTTCACCTCTCCAATCAGGAGGGGAGACCAGTTACCCCCAGTTGAACTCCCCCTTGCATTGGTGGAGCTCTCAGCGTCCTTCCTGCACGCCCTGCTGCATAAACTGTGGCACCCTGGGTGATCCCCCCTCACCACTGGTTCTCTCGGTGCCCTCCTGAAGGCTCTTTTATGCAGGAGGAGTCTCAGCAAGCGCCCCTTGGCTGTTCCTGCCCCTCTCGGAGCTGCTGCCAGTGGTGCCACCTCAGCCTAGACCCCTTAGCAGCCTCAGCAGCCGCCACCAGCTCCGGCCCCGGTACAGCCCAGCCTGGCCCGGCTGCCAAAAGCCTCAGAAGAGCCCTTTGCTGGCTCTTTTAGCCACGATTCCCTTCCCCAGTGTAGAATGGCCTACATTGGAGGAGGGCTCCTTGGTGAGTGACCAGTGAAGGGCCTGTTTTTGCTATCACAACACATGCCCAACAAGTAAAAATTTGACAGAATATTTTTCATTCTTTTGGAGATGGATGTTTTCCAGAATTATCATTCAAAACAACAACAAACACTTCTGTGCTACTGATTCTATCAGTCTTATTTACTTGCATTGCTATAATCAACTACCTGAAAAATTTATAGGCTGAATGACTGCATTTCGATTTGGGCTAAATCTGATTTATTTTCCTCTTATTTACCTTACCTAAACACATTCACTTTTAAATATTTCCTAACCTTATTAAAAAAATACCTCAATGGTATTCCTTTTAGAACTTCTTAAACTACTTCTCACGAATATTTTGTGTTGCACGTTTAAAAGCATAGCAAAAAATAATACTGCAAAACAGGTTTTTTAAACTGCAAAACTTTTTTTAACTTTTTTTTTTTCATTTGTATTTACTCTTTAATATCTGGCAACGACCCTTTCCAAGTCATTTTCATTTCATTTGCTTTAATCATTTTATCCCTTTCTTCTCTTCTCTGACAGAGGTGAATTGCTCATTAGTTCTTAAAGAACCATCTCTGGAACTTTTACAGTTCCTTCTGTGGTTCTACCAGATGGAGATCAGTCAAATTTAGAGAAACATGGAGCTGGACCAAATGTCTGCACAGGAATCAGTCCCTGTTTGAAAAACAACTAAATCACTGTACTAAAATGTGGTACTGATACCAAGATACATTAACTGTATACAAGTATGTTTGGGAACATGGAAGAACAGGAAGAACTAGAGGGAAATGTTGGCATTCTCAGTGGAGAACAGGAAGAAGGTGAAGTAGATTAACAAGAAACCCTGGTTACTGCAAACATTAAAATTCTACGTTTTCCTTAATGTAGTGACTCAGAGTGTTGTTTAACCCTTATTGAGCACAAACAGATAGGCATGTTTGAGTGAGGTTCTCTAGAAATGGTTATCCATGCACCTGAATTTCCATTTTGTCTCCTGGACACTTCTCTTTTAATCACAACTGTGTTATTTCTGCTGTTAAATATAGTTAACAGTCTGTAATAGATTTAAAAACAGACAAAAAAAATCACTGAGTTTTTTTTGTAAATTTTCTTTATTGTTACTTTGCTAACCTCATTTTTAAAGGTTTATTTTTTCCGTATTTTAACCATCTTAGACTAATGCTGGACTACCTCACAGCATTCTCACACGTACTAGACTCATTAAAGAAAGCGTACAAGACTGATTGTCAATGAAAGAAAGCCTTTAATGGCAACAGATAGTTGTGAAACCTTTGACACTTCAGGTTTGTTTGAGAAAGGGAACAAATTGTATTTGTTTTCTTCAATATGACTAGCTGTCATCTTGAAGCTGTCAATGAAATGTGAAACTTTATCCATGAATACAAGTACATTTTAACATGATCAGATTGATTAAAGTGATGGCATATTGCACTGCCATCATATATTTTTCAGTTTTATGGGAAAAATACAAGAAAACAAACCAAACCAAATAAAAACCCCACACAAAACAAAACAAAACAGAACACCAAAAGAATGTCAATAATTTCTGTGATAACTTCTTTTTTAGATTTCAATTAACATTCAATAGGAATAGATACTAAAGATGATAGATATGAATGTCCGAAAGAAAACTAAATTAAAATTATTTGGAAAAATGAACCTTATCAGACTCAATTATATAATATCCTTAATGATCCTTATACTTCTACCTAGTTTAAGTTTTAGTTATACTGATTATTGCCTTAACAGCACAGAAGATACATCATGTTGAGAGCACCTGATGTACGTCCTCTTATAAAATTTATTTTCTGTTGCAATTAAGGATTCAAAGGAAGTGAGACTGTAGGATAGGACTTAAAGACATGGCTTTCAGGTTCTAACTTCTATAACTGATTTTAAATTTGCGCATCTGATTAAAAACACACCTGAATAATCTAAAAGCTTTGTATCAGAAAAGGTTCTCATGCAGCAGCTTTAGTTGTAGAGACTGCTTTATGCATACAAATTCCCCAAATGGGAAATATAGATATTCTGTAAAAGATTCAAGACAGGAAAAAAAAAGAGAAATGATAAAAAGGAGAAAATAAAATGATGATAAATGACATTCTTGAAAGCAAACCCTTAATAGGAATGAAACAAAAGTGAGTGAAGATATGATATATACACATTCTGCAATGAAACAATTAAAGCAACACTTGACTTTTTTAAATCACTCCTATGTGCTAATTTACTAATTTCCTATTTCTATTTTCTTATCTTTCATTTCAATCTCATTTTCATTCTTTTTTCCTCATTTTATTCACTCCTAGGTTTTGGTGTTTTTCTATTAGGGAGACATGAAAGATATTTTTACTCTACCTGCTCTATATTTTATGTTACTCTTTCCTTCTGTTCTCTTTTCCAAATATTTATCTGGGCTTAGTAATATTCATTTTTCCACATATGAGGTAGACAGAAATTACAAGTGAAATGTCAGGTTTAAAAAACTGTAATACCATGTAAATTACTTCCTCCCTGACGGTTTCAGGTCCCTATACCCTAACAAAATCTTTCTTTGTAAACACAACTAAATCAACTATCATTTCACCAAGCACGGTTATGTGTCTATAACTCAGTTGTTCTTCCCCTATATAGATCCCACATGTCTGGTTTGGCAGTGTGGTGTTAGTGACAGAACTCTGTGTGCATGCAAGGACAACCAAACCATAGTAACCTGTAAAATGTAGCATTGGGAGCTATGTCAGTAACATAGTGTAGTATCTTAGTACTTGAGATGAAATCCAAAATTCAAGAGCAAATATAAGTGCAGTACATCAACTGTTAAAACATACGTAGTTGCTATAGTAAATATGCATACAGTGTTTGAATTGGAATGGATTTATTTTTTGTTTTTAATAGAACTCAATGAAACTGCTTGCACTTAGACACTTCCTTACCTGCTGTACAAAGCAAGTCCCTAGAGTCCATATTATACAGTAGGGTAATAACAATGAATCACATCAAAGTGAAAGGAAAACAGTTAAATGAGTACCTTTGCTGAAGAATTGTTTCTGCTCCAATTTACAAAGCTACACAGAACCCTGAAATATCTTAGATTAAATCATCATGGAGCACAGTAACATAGTGTTATAGAGAGCCAACACCAATAAAACCTGTGACGGAAAAAGGTTACCTCTATATAAATAAAAAAATAAAATAAAATAAAATATTACTAGCTTACAGGTTTTGTGAAGAATTTTAGGTAGTTGTTTTATCTAGCAGTTAGTCAAACATCTGGAAAATCCCAATCCTCCAGACTATCCTTATAAGCAACTAGTAAAGCCAAAATCCTTGTTCAGTTTGTATTGAGATTCCCTCAGGTCTTTTGAAGCAATGCATGGAAGTGACCAGTTTAAGACTCAGATGCCTGCTAGTTCAATCCTCTATGTGCTGCTTGTAGGGAAGCATAGAAAGCAGTTCTGTAATGTCACTGGTTTTACTCTTACGTGTATTATTTAACAACTATATGTACATTTCCGTCAGATAAGGAATTATAGCCAAAATCATCCTTTAATAAGATAACACTAAAATAATAGGCATCACCTTGGTCTCTCTCTCTCTTACAAAAAATTATCTAATGTGGCTTAGCAATTCATCTCCATGTACAGTGAACCCAAGCTGCTTCTTAAGAGCTATCCCTTTCTTATACAGCTTAATTTACACATTATTGCCGTGTTTTAAGAGAAAACAGCAGGTTTTTAACTTGCAATCACTTTTCATACTACTTAAAATTTCAGATACCTTTAACTTTGGCTGACTTGCTCAGCAGGGTCTCCGTTGCTCATTCTGTCCCTGTTCCATTAGGAATCAGAAGCTGCATTAGCCCTAAAGCCTAAACAAGATGATGACACACAGACATAAAAGTTTAAAAGTCTGCTATCCCTGGAGTATCAGAGCCACAAAATGGTGATATCCTCCTTGGGGAACTAAGAAGAAGAAAAAAAGACATATAAGTGGTAACTGCTTCAATACGGAATCTGAAAATAAAATATTTTTAAAAAACAGAATTAAGTACGACAAATCTTACAAATCTTTTTCTTTGCAATTTATTCACAGGTCATAAAATCCATTAAGTTGATTTTCTCTAGATTTGGTATTATGAATGATTGCCTGCATCCTCACAAAATGCCTTTTAAACCCATTAAAGCAAATATGGTTGCTTTTATGCTTTTTTTAATAGTATAGTGCACTTTGCACTTAATTTTGAAACATTTTCAAATAAGAGCGATAAATTAAATATTCTAAACTTCAGTAAGGCAGTCATTTTTTCTGGGTACATGCCTGTCAGTCAAAAGGAAATCAGCATTTTAATGAATGCACTTAGTAACTGAAGGCTTTTATAAATGTTCATTTATTAATTTACATCTTTGCAACATTAGACATCAGAGACAGTTAGAGAGATAGGTTTTGTTGTTATGAAAAGTCAATGGCAAAGCTCAGTGGCTTCCAATGAAGGAGAGTAGCAGAAGGAAAAGCATTTTCCTTTTAGTGTATAAAGCACTTCATCCTGAATTCTGTATGAATAAGTTAATAATGGTTTAGGAAATGTATCTTGATGGTTTATTTCATAAACACTCATAGCAGATACTAGTCTGGTTTTTTATAGGTCTCCATGGCTTTGTCATGCTTTCCACAGCAGTTCTTCCTTAAAAAAATCAAACCTGCATTTCTTTTAAACTAAATAGATTTACCTCTGTTGTGAGTAGAAGTTTGATGAAGTGTCTAATAATTAGCCTAGATGAACATCTGTAAATGAGACAGGATTTGCACTTACTCAGAACCCTACAATCCTTTTCTTCCTGGAACAGCTTTTTAACTGCTCTCTTGATGTATCTTATATCTTACACAGACTAGTCTTCCAAAAGAAATAAGACTTAGAAGAATTTCATGATTCATTTGGCCAGCTCTCTTGTCCTCCAGCCATGTGATTTCTTCTTCAGAAATACTGTCCACCCCCACCTTAAAAAACATCCAGTTCTTTCCTCCACACCTCTTAAAGGAAATCTGTTAATTTTCCTAGTTAAATCCAGGTAACATGAATATCTCTGTTTTTGTCACTTCAGTGCCTCAAAATAGAGGCACTATGTTTTACTTAGGAAGAAAACATGACTATATTGAGAATAAGTATTTGAAATTTATTGCTAAAAAAGTAAAACTGGGTTTAGGAACAAGGTGGTTATTTAAGAAGGATAGAAATTAACAAATGGAACGACTCAGCTAAGGATAAAGCACAGTTTTTCTTCATTTGTACTGCTTTTGGACACACTTCTTTCAAAATACTAAAGCTCACATAGAGCTTATAATTTTGATACACATAATATAAAACAGAGTGATTAAAGATATCAGATCATACGACCATGGTGTTCTCTTCTAGCCCGCAAAAATCTACTCGCCAAATGTAGGGTATATCAGGGTATATCAGTTTATCTGTAACCATATTTGTATGTTTGTAAAATATACACAGATATATACTGGCACATACGAAGAAAAGCAACAAAGCTGGTGAAGGGTCTAGCACACAAGAATGGCTGAGGGAACTGGGGTTGTTTAGCCTGGAGAAAAGGAGGCTCAGGGAAGACCTTATCTCTCTCCACAACTACCTGAAAGGAGGTTGTAGCAAGGTGGGGGTCAGTCTCTTCTCCCAGGTAACAAGCAATAGGACAATAAAGAATGGTCTAAAATTGCACCAGGGGAGGTTTAG
>WEIS01009021.1:29112-44190 GCA_013389965.1 Todus mexicanus | reverse complement strand
TAACTCTAAAGATTAACTAAACGTACTGCTAAACCTTCTAAGGCCCAACACTTGGGATTTTTGATAAGTACAGTCTTACAAATAGTCACCTCACCTCATCTGATTTTAAGGAATTCATTCATGTAAATTACTCAACATACAGATCCAAACAGATAACCTGAAAAGAGGCCTATGAACAGTTATACGAAGTTAGACTAAGCACACAGGGAATACCTGGACACAATGCATAAGGATGTGACACAGGAGGGCAGCAAACTTTTACACGAGTTTCAAAAATCTGGGCACACCCATTGATGCTGTATCTCATGTAAAACTGATCTAATATGTAACATATTCCAATTAGTAAACAAACTGAGCATATTTTCTAAAAGTAAATCTTTCAAAACTCCACTGAAGCTTTTAGAAAAAGTGTAACAAATTGATCAAGTAGTCTCTGCCTTTTAAAGCATTTCTTTCCTACAAGTGAGGAAGGAGGAAAAAAAACAGTCCCACAACCTTGACTTTTTGGAAGACAATTTAGTACCGCATGCTTTGAGTTAAAGCCATACATGGGAGTGGGGGAAAAAAATGGACACAATGACTATAGACTATATTAAGAAGAATTACTATAAAGGAATTTTTACAAAAACACCTTGTTATTGGCTAGTTTTAGCAACGCACTTGTTTGCTTTACTACTATGAAGACAGGATTATGAGGCCTTGCTTATCTGCTTTTTGTACGGGATGAATACAAACACTTCTTTAGATCAGCGTTGCACCCTTCAAGCACAGAGTTCTCTGAAGTATATCTTTTGCGTAATACCCCTAGAGAAAACTAACATACAGAATATTGTTTTCAGGTTATGTTGCAGCAACAGGACACACGCTGACTTGTGAGTCTGTGGATTGTTTTCTGTTCATCTAATGCAAAATGATTCATAATCAATTATAGTTTTCATATCAAAGGCTCCTGGTTGTCTTCAAGCCATCAGAGAAGCAGCCGTTACCATCAGTAGCAGGCACACTGCTTTTCAAGTCTTACGAAATCAACCTATTCCTGTTTATCTCCTGAAAAAGGAGAGTGTTCAGCCTCCTTTGAGGCTCATGCTTGACCCTGACACGAACGATACCAAAAGAAATCCTTCTGTTACGCCTGAAGTCTCTTCTCAAGCCATCAGACAAGTCCTACGTAGTCTCTCCAGAGCTGAATACTATCAAACAATATCACTTATCTCTGCTCTGGAGGAACCAAACGTAAGAATGTGGGTCAGGCTTGAAAATCCAGGTGATCAGCTGTAGGAATATAATCCCAAATTTACTTCCTGGAGCACTACAGGTCTTAACAATTGCCTGTAGAGTTCTGGGGATGTTTCTGCATTTGCATTCACTTATTTACAAGCCTGGACTATTGAGATATTCTTTAATCCCCTAAATTCATTAACCACTTCTCTGACGATGCCTCTCCACTCACTAACAAAATCTTAGATTCAAGTTCCAGATAAATACACAGGACTTCAAACTTTTGGAAGTGGGCCATGGCCTTAAGAAGGGCAAAGCACAAGATCGTATACCCAGATCGTAGGCATTCACACAATGTTTGGTGTATGTAGATTAATCCTTTTCATGCCTTTAAGAAGTATTTCTTTATTTATTGGCAAGTGCTAAGCAGTAATTGAAAGCAACAGACACTGCCCTTTAGGGCCCTTTGGCCTTCCTCTAAAGACATATTATCAATTTCTTTAATTATCACAGTGACAGGAAAACTTGGTGAAATATTTAAAAGGGGGAGGAAGGAAAACACATGTTTATGTTCATTTAGGACCACTTGAAAACAGATTATTCTGAAGATGGAAAGAGAATCATTGGATATTTAAATAATTAATTTCAGCAAATCCATTAAATTGGAACCAATGTAACATTTTGAATGATTCAGCACAACCAGCTTACACCAGTCAGCTTCTAAATTGCTATTTCTAAATTGCCAGTTTCAGGAATTTTAGCACAGCACAGTGTAAATCGCTAGTTAGTCATGTGGCCCATGTACCAGACAGAGAACTAAGACACAGTCTGGCGACAGCCTGGCTATGACAATTAGCTAGAACACAGAACTTCTACCATTTCCATCTCTGCAAGCAGCTTCGCTGTTTATAAAATATTAAACCGTGGACATTTATTTTAAATAGTTAAGATTTACAGCAAGTGTTCTAACATATTATTGAGCACTAATAAGTTTCTGTAGTTGAAAAGCAGAATGTATAATTTCTTAAGCTTCACTGTTTTTGTAGTTGATGGGAAAATTAGAATAGTCTGGTTAAGACTGCTCTTACCAGTGTCTTTCTCAGAGCAACAACGCAGGAGGAGAAGCAGCTTTTGCTGGTTTGGATGAGCAGCACCAACTCTCTGCTACAGAGAGCATGAAGAGACAACACCAGGCAGCTGCAGAAGGTCAAAAGTACAAGAAGCAATTCCTTAAAAAATACTCAATATTTCTCCATGCTTGATTTTTTTTTTTGAGATGAAGTATATTTGTAAAAGATCTAATTTTTTTTTAATGTAAGGGATTTCAGACATCTACTGCAATCTCAACTCAGACAAGCTGAGTAAGGTAAAAGAAGGGAGCACCTTCCAAAGACATTGCTGCTGTAACTGCTCCGCACAATCTGGTAAGCAGCACCTTTTTGTGAACAATGTACCAGTTTAAAATGCATGGGCTTTGCAATGTTATGCTGACAAACAGGCAGTTGTGATTCTTCTATATGAAACATTATTTAACCTGCATCCCAGCAAATTGCTTGTCCCTGGAGTTGCAATTTTTCACACAAGCCATAAAGGCATTTCTGAGCCTTTAAGTTCAAACCCCAATTCACATGGTACATTGCGTGGGAAGAGAAGCTACACATCCCAATTTCCTGCCAGGTGCCAGCTGACGATTGCTTTCTCTCTGACTACATTCTCCCAGTATTTTGAGTTTAACACTGTGGTTTTCCATTTTGATTTCTATCACATGTCGTGTTGTTTCACTGTGTTCTGCCAAACAGTGCCCTAACTTGACAGAGCTGTTATCATCTATATATAGTTTGCATATTGATTCCTGTAGTACTTTGATATCCTTTGGGTAGAAGGTTATCACAATATAAGGTTCCTTCATCTCTCATTTAAGGTAACCTTTAAAAGAGACACAGTTCGGTCCAGATGTTTACCCAAACTGTTGTAAATCTCTGATGTCTGGAAATCCAGAAGGAGAAGCTTTTTTGAGAGAGTTTCCGTACCACTTAATACCAATTCAGATAAACTACCATATCATCCTGTCACTGTAATCACATGGGACGCTAATAACACCTTCCATTTCCGTAGAACTTTATGAAGATGAATCACCACAGCACAGTTCTTTGCAGTATTATCTCTATGTTGTGGCTGAGGAAACAGGGGTCTGATATTATATTTGTCCCAGGGTCAGCTGGGTTGGGGCTAATGATCGCACCAAGCTCCTGGCCTGAGCAGCTGGGAAGGGCCACACTTGTAAAGAAGCCAACCAGCCAATGGGATATTCCGTACCATACGGGTCATGCCCCCTATATAAGGGGAGGGCTGACTGGGGATCTGTTTGCAACCAACTCCAGTGTGGGGCTTGAATCTGCTGCCAGGCGTAGGTAAGCCTCATGGCACCTGTTACCTTCTTCACATATTATTTCCTCAGCAGAGGTTAAAAACTACAACAATTTTACACCAATAAGTGACCTACTCTTCCAGTCTAAAAAGAACAGCAATGAAAGATGCAGAAACTATTACTGTAACTTTCCTAGCTTCTGTATAAATAGTTAGATCTCACAAATTCTTTTACCTTCATAACACATCATTAAAAAAAGCAGGCCACTGAATTATCTAAGGGATGCTCCATTTTGACTCTGACGTGACTTAGCAGCAATATTTCAGTTTATTGCAACTTTGATCATGGTAGCAAAGTCAGCTGAACACAAATAAAGACATGTCACCGTTCACTATTTTGTAATGCAACCTTGAATGTGTGATCATATCATTTAGGTAAGGTTCAACTTCTTGAAATCAGAAGAATTCTCCAAAGAAAAACAACAATGTATGTATTCACTTCATATGTATCACAGACTGCAATATAGTCCATCATTTCTTCTATGGAAATACTTCCTAGTTCCTGGTTTCCATGAAAGGTTAGTAGTGTTGGAAAATTGGGGGGTTACTTGGGGTTATTTTTTCTTTGAAAAATCTCAGCCTTCCTTCCTAACACCATGGGTACTAAAGAACCTTGTGGAAAACAAAAAATTTTGTATTTCTATGAGAAATGTTAAGGATCCAAACTCAAAAGACACCGTGTGAACTCATCACAGAAGCCACAATGAACAAACCAGAAAAACCCTCAGCACCATCTTGGGCTCACTTACAGTTGTGTCGTATAAACTTAATTGTATACAACCTGGAAAAAAAAAAACAAAACAACAAAACAACAAAACTTCTACACTGTAATGGGCTCTGCAGAGTTAATTGAGTGCCAGTTTGGCCCTGCTTCACATTCAGCAGAGTCACCTAAGGAGAAATTGTTGCAGAATAATGTGTGTTTTGTGTGTTCTCTTTGTATGTGCAGAGATGCTATGCATAATTAGCAAAGGAAGCCTAGGTAAATTCAAGACATTGAAAGAGAAACAGAAAAGACAAAGGTGACAAGGTGGACAAGACCAATATTTCGTTGGCAAGATTACTGGTACAGTGGCCTACAGCAGCAAAGGACTAGGTTCCATCAAGGAGTCTGGTCTAGTTGTTCCTACTTTACATCCTCGTGATAAAACACTGATGCTGAGAGTCCAAAAAAACTACAGAAGGGGACTGAAAAGAACTGGGTGAGGAAGGTTACAGAATACAAGTATTATTCTCACCAAACCTTTACACTTTTCATCACCAAACAGTTGCATCTTTTACTCTCCCATCAGCATGTGTTATATAAAGGAACTAGACATGAACAATAATGTTCAAATTACCACAGCTAATAACTATATTCATCCTTCAAGGCTTATCTGCATGCCCATATAGTGCTGTTCCGGGAGGGTACTGGGAGCTTTGAAGAATCAAGATAGAGAGGTTGAAAACAAGCCTTGTGTGTTCTCCAATTCTAGTAGACAAATAATGAAGGATTTCTCCTGTTAAAGATAACTAGGAATTAATCCATAGTAATGTTTGCTCCTGCTTTCTAGCCCGAGTTAGATCATGATGAACTGCAGCTAGCCCTCTGAAGTCCCATGACTGGGTATCTTCACACAGTTACACAGCGAACAGATGCATCACTGCAATATTACTATAAGACCAAGGAGGATGCCAGGCTCTCCAGCTCCATTTTCGTTAGAGTGTCATTAAGGTGCCTAGGGGGGTTAGCTTTTAACAGCTGACAGGAGAGCTTTGCTCCTTTTGAAGCACATTTACACTCACCTCACCACCAAACAGGAAAATGAGTACCTCTCCATTTTTGTTCCATTTTGTTCTGGAAGAGATGCCAACAATCAGTCTATGTACAAGAAAAAAAAAAGTGCTTTGCAAACACAGAGCAAAGCAAACCCTCAAATGCTGCATACGGTATTGTGTTAACTTTGATGACAATTCGTTGTGGCAGGACACATCCCCATGTGTAATGTACTTTCCAGGCTCAACACTAAAACTGGCCAGGGATATTATTTCAATTTCTAGAGAGGGCAGTTGATATAGATGAGAGTCAGTCCTGTTAGCAGAGGAGACAGCAGCACTGACCCACACATTTTAACAAGGATGTATGCACACGCAGGATAATTCTGGTAATTCACATCAAAGTTACATGCACAAGAGGTGTGGAACTGGGCAGATGATGGTAATTGAACATGAAGACTACAGCAGTACATTTTCATACTGTGTTTGAAGACATTAGAATAAGAGGCTTTAAATAAGTGGATAGTGAGGGAGGTCCTATTTTAATCACACACATAAGATTCTACAGTCCATTTGTTACGGCCTAGACTGAGTTTCATTAGACAAAACTGCTTTCTATCCAGAGTCAGTGTTTTCCTGTGTACCATTCAGCTTCCTAGCAGGCATGCACAGCATTTGAATTTTGCAGGCTGAACCTATGGCACTGCCACAAACGTACTGCCAGTTCCTGAGAGGATGAACAATATATTTTGAATTTTGATCCTCCACACTATTATGGAGGCAGATGAGTTAGACATCCAAAATCATGGCATTTCTTAGTTTCATCTAACAGAAGTGGTAGAGGATTATTATGGATCCTTTGTATAAGAAAAGGGTACTGCTAATGTTCCTTTCGAGAAAAGATTTAGCACGTATGATACAATCTCTGACACAGGTATAGAGAACACACATGGGCCTCGTTTTCCAATGCAATGGGCAAATCTAAAGACGCAGTCTGATATCATTGCCGAGATAAGCAGCAGTTACTGGACAGCAGCCAGGCACATAACGCTACAGTATTATCCGAAGCAATATTGGTAGTGTCCTTCTGGAACAGTGACTTTCCCTACCACCAGTAGAGAAACATAGTAGATTGAATAGCTTTCTAGCTGTTTCATGCACTGGAAGGCTGCTCTAATTGTGTAGCTGTGAATCCTCCATGAAAAGGGAATCCCTGGACAGTGAAAACCAATACAAAAGACATTGGACACCTGCTTCTATCTCTTCCTTGGTTGATTTGGCTTATTGTGAGTGGTCATGTGAGCATCGTTCCATCCCCTCCGTCTCTGGCCGTTGCCTACACTTAATCCTCTTGCAGACTCCAATTTTAAAACCCAGCCATGAGGTGCAGCAGCAGTTGCTCTGTGTCTTTGCTGGAAGATGATCCTTATGAGAATGTGCCAATGGAACAAGCACTATAGACTCTCCCTCGAGACAAGCTAGAGATCTGATTTGATGTTTTAATGAAAAAGCCATCTAAGTTTAATAGTAGTTAATGTTGTTAGGTTTTAAAAACAAAAGATCTTCGCTCCTCTCTCAGTATTTTCTACTGCTAGTTCCTTTACTATTCTGATTTCTCTCACTGTTTCACTATTGCTCTGTTGGCTTTTTATCTTGCTGGAAAAAAATTAAGACTCTCTTAATTTAATTGCTCTTATTAATATTCACATATTAATGCAACACATTTATTATTCAAGTTGATAACAATGTCTCGCTTCTAACAGCCTTATTTCAGAGAATGAAGATTCTTAGGAAATCATAACGACATTGTTAAAAGTCAAAACATTACTTGATTTGTTTCCAGCTATTTTAGACTTTTTCAGGGTCCAACAAGATTGCATGTATTTGAACAGGAGTAGAAATGATGCATAGTTTTCTGAATACCCATTAACTGCTCTTCCTTCCCAAGCTGCTGGGATGGCATTTCAGAGAGCCCTTCTCCAAGTCCCTGCTTCTACCTTCAAATAGACTCTAGACTTTGGAAGTCTGAGAACAGAGCCGATTAAAATACAAAGAGAAAACCTGACCCAAAACCCAAAGGAGAAGCCATGTTTAAAGCAAAAGGAGAAAGAACGAGCCACTCTGACAGAGGTGGCAAACAAGCCCCGTCTCAGATTTACGCCAGAGAAAAGGAGAATGTTTACTTTAAAAAAGGGGGTGGGAAGATCTTGCTTTCAATTTTCAGTTTCCCACTCACCCTGGAAGGCCGGGAATTGGCCACCACATCCCATGGAACGGGAAGATGCTGCCACCTACGGGTGTGAGTGCCAGGGAGCCGCTAACTCAGCCGCTGGGTCCCCTCTACGGGCAGAAAATCACAGCGCAAGCCAAAGGCCAGAAACCCATAGTGGCATGGGACTTGGCACACTGAGACTTGAGCCTATTTCCCAACCTTCTTTCATTCTTCCTGTTGTTCAGAGAATCATATAGGCACACAAAGCAGCGCTTTCTGTATGGAAAAATAATGAGGTCTTGCTTTGTAGCCTTTAAAGCCGAAGGATCCACTGCAGCAAACACAAGACCTCTGAATCATCACAGCCTGACTCTTCCACTCCCACGATGCAAAGATTAAAGTAAGTTATTCTTGTAAATAAGTCAACAAATCCTGATCTAAGACCATCTTGTCAACATTCACAGGTCAAAATACCTCAACACGGCTGTGCTTTTGGCTTGCAAGTTATTAAAATTGGCATTTTTAGCTTTACAATGCTTATTCTTAGGTTCATGGCAGGTTTATAAGTACAGTTCTTTATAACAAGAGCTCAAGAAAAAGTAGATTGAGAAAATATTTTAGAAGAGGCTTTTTGGCACATTGGAGGAGGAAAGTAGCCCATACCCAGGTTGACACAGAATCTCAGGGGTTTGGCATGTAGCTACCATGCTCAGGGAACATGTTTGGAAGGATTCCATTTTACAGAGCTCTCAGTGAAATATGGAAAGTCTCAACTCTTGGGTCCAGATAGCTGACGTTTGTATTCCCATGCCCATGCACTACTAGCAGTAACTACAAAACCAAACAAAACGAGAAGTCTTGGGGAAAAAAAACAACAGTACCTTTTATCAAAGCCCTTTACTCTGAACGGTGTGTTTGACCTTTTTGGTTTTGTTTGCTTTGTTTTGTTTTTAAATCAGAGTGCAAATACTCTGTTGTGTTTATTCAATAATACTCCCATCAGCATGCTAACCAGCACAACATTTTGACTAGGGACATAGTAAACCTACACTGTCTGCCAAACTTTACTCCCTTAAGGCATTGGGGGGGGGGTTGTCTCTTGAAAGTAGCTGTGCTTTGAGCTTCCCTAAGTCCTGTGGGTTCTGTCTGATTAATTGATATTTTTACATAACACTAGCGACCATCGCCACAGTGAAAGAAAATAAAGCAAGCAGTCTACAAATGCAGAGAGCACCTTCTTCCCTCGTTTCAAACTAAAGCAGCCAAATTATTCTATTCTATGTAAATAGCGACTGAGGTAGGACAGCCACTGGAGCTTGGTCTGCTACAACAGCCACATCTTGTGCTCCAAGTCTTCATTTTAAGAAGCAAGCAAAGCTAGTCCTTGTCATAATTTTTATGGGGGCAGAGATACTCCTAAGGTTGAGTGAGACCTACCTACAAAGGCAGCTAAGACTTTACAATCACTCCAGAGACTAATGATATTAACAGCACTCCTGCAGAGAGATGGACATGGGGAATGGGTTGTCTGCATGCTGAGCTGGGCAAGCAGCAGCTAGCTCTAGTCCAAATCCTGGAGATGCTTAGAGCATCCTGCAGATGCTCTATGGGTGCATCCCCAGGAAGGTCTGTGCAAATGCCAGGACATCACTTGTGTAGCAGTTTGCAACATGCACACCTTGTATTTACTGTTTCAGTTCACTACTGCAAAAGCTGAGGTAACATTCAATAAAACACACTGAACTGTGGGACAAGGAATGTACTCTGTACACTGCTTACAAAAATATCTGACACCAACAGACAACTGTCATCCACGTGCAGCAGACTAGGAATCTCCATAGCTAAAAGCTCACCATGCACCAACTTGAATAAAGCAGTGAGGCTTGTTTCTAGTAGCTATAAGAATTCACACCTTCTGCATCAGATGCAGAAAACTACCTAAAATACATCCATGCCAGTGGGCTACACATGCAAATTACACCTTGCTGGGCAAAAAGATTAAGCCTACAGCATTTGTGGGTGTTTTATAATCATAAATTCTGTGGTTCTGTGATACGCTACCTTGATCTCACTACATTTATCAAGACCCAGACAAATGCATCAGTGCCACCAATACACTAACAAGGTAAATATATGCATTGTAGTAGAGGAAAAAAAGAGATACTTTGCTGATTCTCATCAATCTAATTACTGATGGGTGAACCCTGGATTGAGTGAAGCTGACAGTTATATTGGCATGAAGTCAGAAGAATCAGGCTCAATGCATAGAGATAGAACATGTTAAAATTTACGATAACAAATTCTGCCTTTAGAAATTCAGTGATAGTTTTCTTCATTTAAACTCACCTATACTGTGTTGGAACAAAACAGCAGCTTGCACATCAGCAATGCTGAAAACAGCTTACAGATTCAAGTAAGAAAATTCCTGCTTGGATGCCATTCTCCTCATCTTGTCCAGCTGAGCAGAGCTGGAAAGTAGCTCTGCGAATGAAATGCAAGAAAGTGAATCAATTTATCTGAGCAAATACAAAAATACAACACTATTACATTGGTCAGAGTTTCCCCTATATGCAACAAGCAATACATTCTATTTTCAATCTAGAGGATTTATTTCCAATTATGGAAGACAAAATGAAAAAACACAGGTCCTGATATTGCAAGCAGCTCTATGCAGGCAGACCACTGTCTGCGTAAGTGTTCTGCTAAAGTTACAGTCAAAAAGTCTGACAGAAAGAGTACAACCAGCTTCGACTTATTCTCAGTCTGAGCTGGGATGCCTAGGACAAGACCATCTCAAAACACATCCCTGTAAATTCATCTAGGTTTAGATCTGTAGCAAAACAAAACCCTCCCCTGCAAAAATACAGCCCCTCCTCACTCACCAAAAGAAAGATATTTTCTTTTGCTCCTGTTTCTACACACACCACATATTCACACAGACACAAGAATTCATTGCTGGTCCAACTCATTGCTGTACATCACTGAGTGCTTTCATCCTTTATAACCAACTGTAGAAAGAAAACTTCCTTGTTTGCTTCTTACGGCATCTATTGTAGCAAAAAAATCAATTTCTCTTGATCCCAGGAGCCAGTCAATGTGTGATCTAAAGCTCCAAAGAGCTTAACCATTCTTGCTTTTAAGTTCCACGAGACACTAAAATATCAAAACTTCTTTATTCTATCTATCACTTAGTACCATTAATAACATGGGACCGTCTAAGCATTGTTACTGTACTGAAAGATGCCATCAGCATTTTTCCATGTAGTGATGTCCCATTGCTAAAAGCTTACCACTCATCTCCAAGTGAGCAGCAAACTGGATGCTCGACTATGACTATCCAAGATTGAGTCTTCCCAGTTTGGCATCTTCTGAAATATGAGACTGACACTTAAAGCCAGAAAACTTTAGAAGTGTAATTAGAAAGTCTCAGCAGAAGTTATTTTGAGAAGCAAACCCCAATCCTACCCTAAACTTTATGGAAGCAAGAGGTCTCTGGAGTTGGGTGAGATCTGACTGCAGAGATAGCCCTGGACTTCACACGCATGGCAAGAGCACACAGCACACACCACTGCACACTGTTAACCTTGCATCTGTGGGGAGATGCACAGATGCACACGTGCCAAACTGGCCAGACAGGAGCTAGCCCAGCTCTGAAAATCATTGAGATGCATTCAGGGAGGCTGCACCCACGCTAAACAGCAGCAGCTTAGAACTACTGCTGCTTTCCTTGGACAGTTTGCATAGATGCCAAGGAATTTGCTGTTGTTAAAGAGTCAGGTCTTTAGTAGCTAGAAAGCACAGGAAGCGATGACTATCTTTGATTCAGATTGCTTCAATATTTAATCAGTACCTGTTGTCCTTAAAAAATCTCATAGTTAAATACCCAGAATCTGGAAGCTTTGGATTTTAAGCTCTAGATGCAGCTGGGGGCTGAGGAAAGTATTCCTACATTCTCTTTCTTCATGCTATCAGGTGTTAAATTTGAGCCTTCCTTGCCACTCGCAACACACTTCTACTCATCCCTCCCTACTGTACAACTGGATCAAAGATGACTTATCTGAATTATCCCACAATCGTAATGGGAGATCTCTCTGTTCTGCATGTGGATTGTGCAATGTGACTCCAAGTTTCAATAGATTTGTCCATAATGCCCATATGTCAGCTGATAAATGACTGAGTACTTGGGGGTGAGGGAGTGGCATGAAGAGGGAGACTTACTGCTTTAATACTGGGGTTTTGTCTCGAGGCTTATATTGTCTGAAAGAGCTTTCATTTTGGCAACATGAACAAAGTTAAAACGCTACCTTGCCACATTTTTCAGCAGCCAGAGCTAACACAGCAGATGAAGCCACAGCAATACAAAGCGCCTCTGCAGTGGTAGAAGTGAAAAATATTATTCACTTCACAGCTGCATCAGTAAAATGGGGTAAACCAGGTCCTAAGCTGCCCTTGGGTAAAAGGCAGGGAAATGATACTGAGAAGTCTCCAGTTGAATCTAATAGGTCCCCAGGGGAAGTCATCTGAGTTTTATATTTAACTCAGTTGAACCATCAAATGGGATAAAAGCAGACCTGAACAGAAGACAGATTCTGTATCTAAGCTGCTTGTTATGAAATTCTGTTACATAATTTCAATATCAATTTGTGTGTCAATATTTTACAAAATAAAAGGAGCTAGGAGGCAAAAACTGCAATTCAAATGGGATCAGAGAAAAAAATAGCTGCTAGAAACGAGATATTCTTCACTCATTCATTTCCACAGCCCAACCTTTGCTAAATATTTTTTAAAAGTTAAAGATGTACAAAACCAAGTTCAAGTATATTGTTATTAGTAGCTTTACATTGATTCAAATCCTACTAATGCTAAGAAAAAAATAAATTTTACACAGCTTTCAGAATCTTCTTGAATGAATCTGCTCAAAGTCTGGAGTTCAGGATCTTGCTTATGTGTGTACAGGTACAGTTTTCCTGCTGGGGATCCAGTGGCAGGTCGCATGGTCCAATATCATCCCAGTTGCTTTCCCATGCAAGTTAGATCTTGGGCAGATCTTGTGAGTTAGGTCTTGGCAAGTTAGATCAACGATATGTTACGTCTCCTTCCATCTAAAAGGTAGAGTTGGTGCTTTTGATGAAAGCTTTATGGTGACTTTCTTGCCCACTGCCCTTATACCATCCACTAAGTGATTGTATTTTCAAATGTGCCTAAATGAAGCCAACTTTGCATAACGAACTTATATGAAGCTGTCTAGCCCAGCATTTTTAATAACATTACTAGAGCTCCAAAATAAGGACTTAAGTCTAGACATGTATTTAAAAACACTCCCAATGGCATAGCATTTCAAAAGAACAAAACTTGAAAGCAATGCTCGAGACACAGGAGAATAATCTTAATGCTCTAATGAACAGTACTTTGTTGTCAAATTACCTGTATACTGTACAACCCACACTAAAGTTTTCACTTTTTGTTCACACTGTTGAGAAGAAAACCTTTTCTGATGCACACAAATGAGAAGCAGAAGAATAAGCAAGTACAAACTCTGCCAATAAATACACACTTTGAGAAATATCTTCCTAGTTTATAGCAGATTTATAGTTCTTATCTCAAGTTTCCAAAGTTCATCTGAATCTCCAATACAGAGAATTTCAATGTATCAGTAAATCTTTTAAGCCATGAAGAAAACTCACTCAAAGAAGCAATGTCCCTTATCAGTGGAAGAAGTGATAAATCTGAAATAATATATAATTCATGATGACACATATCAAGACATTACAGCAAACACTGACACAAGACCTATTTATGGCATTGCTTTGCTAACCGTATTCCCTGCAGAACCATCTCCTCTCTTATTCTGAACCAAACACCTACTTTGATAATGCACATCTCTTCAGAGCTGGGAAAAAAAGCAAATCTAATTCAGCAACCATTTCTCATGATAGAAAACTAGTGGCCCTCAGCCAGCAACATATAAAAATAAATGAAAATTTAAGGGCAGATGAAAAAGAAATGTGACACAATATGGCTACTTAAAAAAATTTATGACCTCACACATCAAGCTATCCATTGTCTAAAACATGCTAATATGAACATTAAACTGTCCTTGGCTGGGGAACTAAGTTTTAGTTTGGTTCCTCCACAACAGCTTCCTCAGTTTACATGGTTTAATACATGGATGGATTCACAAGCTCTGGAGAAATGAGGAGTCTTCTGAAATCTTTCTAATACGGTCCAGAGAGGCAAAGGCTACAGATGTCCTTTCAGGAGGCATTTACATTGCCACCCTGAAATTCAGAACCTGGGAATACTCCGCAAATATTAACTAGAATTTGCATCACCCTTGGGAGCAAGGCCATTGCCAGACAAATTTGAGAAGTGCATTAAATTTAGTGGCTACAGGTGACATGACCGGCATTACATATCACGAGTCAATAACACAATCCTTTAGTAGTAAAAATAGCATTTGAATATTTAAAATATCACTCAACAAAACTACCAGGATAATGTAGGGTTTGAAAACAAACAAACAAACAAAAAGACATAGGTATAGATTTGGAAAACAAAGATAAACTATTTCCTTGCCAAGACCATTACTGCAGTTCACCTTTAGATTAAAAATAAAGTCACAAAAAAACCCAAAAGTAGCTTTGCCTGAACAAATGTTTCCTGAAGAACCCTGCAGGATAGACAGCACTTCTCAAGACACAGAACAAGGAAGTATACGTTCCCCTAATCCTCCCCACACCATCAAACTTTGCCTCAGACTTTAGCCACACAACATACCTACAAAGGTTGGCAAACCAGAGATAAACTAAGAAGAAACCAAAAGTTGGCACACATGCTTCACAGGAGTTTCATACTATTTCACCAATGATGGGTTTTCCTCTCATCTTTTTAGGTGAGTCATACAGAACAACATCATTTCAAATGTGAATATATTTGGTCTGAACAAAGGAAATTATTCCAAGCCTGGCTGTGGCCGCGCACCGTGCTCTGAACACATCGACCAGCAGCAGATGTGCTGTTTGCAAAGCCCATTCTGACCAACCTGTTGGATCCCAGGCATTAGAAGAACAGACGGGGCATTTACAGACTGGACAGGATTACGATTTAATGAAATGGTTTCCAATTCTTATTTTTTTTTAAAGGATGGAGAAGTGCCAGGACGGGTATAGGCTGATGGAACAAAGAAACAGACATGCAGACTAGAAAGGTTTACAGAGAAGTCACACGAAGAAGAATAAAACTGAAAACATATATACTTGGGTAACCACCATAGTAATATTGAAGGCGGTGCAGCAGGAAGCACTATAATGTCTACAAACAGGAGCAGAACAATAATTTTCTGCATGCACACACACATTTTATACATACATATACAAACACACATATATACTTGTCCAGTTCAGTTAGGTTAAGGGCTGATTGAAGCTGACACTGCTTCTCATCCCTTCCCTCCAACCCTACCACAA
>WEIS01009021.1:6480-29073 GCA_013389965.1 Todus mexicanus | reverse complement strand
AAAAAAAAAAAGGCATGAAAAGGTGATTCCCCAAAGACAGGCTGCAA
Source organism: Todus mexicanus (assembly GCA_013389965.1). Lineage (NCBI taxonomy): Eukaryota > Metazoa > Chordata > Aves > Coraciiformes > Todidae > Todus > Todus mexicanus. The sequence goes on along the minus strand of WEIS01009021.1, from coordinate 29,026 downwards.
ACGCAACAAGCAGCCCAGCAATTCAGCATGCCCCATTCTGCATCAGCCTGCCATTGTGAAGGTGAATTTTCACCTGTCTTTTTCCTGAAGGCATATGTAAGCCAGTTTAATTCAGAAACCTGCATTCACTGAGCATTTCTGTTCCCCAGTGCCCTGGGCTGCCTTAATTACCTTTGCAGTGAGGAATCAAAAGCTCTGTGACACCCACTGTAATCCAGTCCAGTTTCCCCTTAAGCTTAGTGAAAGCCTGCTCATTTCTGGAAGGCTCTTGTGAAACATTTCCTCTGACTAGTGTCAGCCACATGGATTATTTTTGTTTCTATAAATAAATAAATTTTTTTTTTTAGAATAAATTTGTCATCGTAACAGATCAGCCTGCAGTTTTGAGGACACCCAGAGAAAGACCTCAGCACGAAGTTTTGGTCATAATATGGAAAAGCAGAACACAATATAAGAATGTCACTACCGTAAGAAACACCCTGTACCTTCTTAGGGCAGCATAACCAGACAACCCCATCCTCCTGTTTGATATTACAAAATGAAGCTAGACATGACAAGCTTACCAGACAAGATGGATGTTCTGACATTCTCAGATGTGTTCAAGCCTCCGCTTCAACAGGAGATGCAGTGGCTGAGCCTGAGATCAAGGCACTGCATAGACCATGCACTGAAGGTTTCTCATTCAAGTGTCACTACAAAAAGCTCTGAGAAGTCAAAGCAACCTTCCACCTGGGACCACCAGACCTTAGCTCCCCAATTTACTTGCTTGCAGACAGTCTAGGTCAGGCAGTTTCAATCACCAATTGCTTTCCTGCATTTGAATTCAGTTTTAATTGTCATACCTTACCTAGACACACCTATTAGGTGATCCAAACTTGGCCCTTCACCAGGCAAGTGATCCTGTTTTCCATCTTTATAGTGGCCTCGCAAATGATGAAATCAGTTCATTAGTAAGTGTGCATGGTTTAGATTCTGTGACAATGCAGGTTGTGAAATAAAGCTAAGATAAGAAGAGGCTACAACATATGGCAGCAATGAAACTGTCTCTCATTCAGAAACAGAAAAGTCTCTCGTCTAAGTATATCAGATAACTCTCACTAAAAGCAAAACATTTTCCAGTGTAATTTTCACAGTAGATTACAGCTCATCCCCTTCCATTCCCAAGTGTTCACAGTTTTACACTGGTACAAAATGACCTGTATCAGTATAACCCATTCTACTTCTTTCCACGAACCATAAGTAAAGGGGAACCTACAACTGTAAAACAAAAAATAAGGACAGTAAAACTAGTTCAAACCAGCCCATAACCAACCTTCAAGGGGAAGGGAAAGAACCTGCCAGCACGTCCAGCTAATCTTAATGTGTCCCTGGAGAAATTCACCTTAATGTCTTCTTCCTTAGTCAGTTGAACAAAAAAGGAAAATAGAGTTACTCCTCAACAAACTGTATTCGGTATTCAAAATGCTTTATATCATATTAGGAATTTTAAATATGAAACTATGCACCAGAACATTACTGAATAAAAGGAGCTAAAAAATGAGGAAGAAATATTCATCTGGCATCTATAGGAACATAAGATCAAGTGACAGATGGAAAGGGGAATCGACTCCAAACACGGGATAACCTTGTCTGTCACTAGCCTCAGAAGCACAACCTGCAATTAGATGGTTCTGAACAGAAAAAAAATCAACACACTAACAAATACAGTTTCATTGGCAGCAATAATTTCAAGACAAGGACAACATCTAATTTTACTGATTCTGTCCCTCAATGCATTATTCTATTCCTTCTATTTTCTTACAGAATAAACAGAGTTCAGAGAATCACCCCATAAATTACTCTCGTTCTTGAAAGAAAATCAGAAACTATTCTCTTGATTTTCAGCAATGGAAGACTGACTTCTTGGGTGTGTGAATGTGTCTATTTTATTCAGTATGTATTAATGGCTTGAAACTTGGGAGATCTTCATTTTATAAACCAGTTAAATATCATAAAGAATGATTGCTTCATGTCTTCCTTTTAAACAATACTTTCAAGGTTATGCTAACAAATTACCTTTCTAGAATGTCCCAGAAAAACTGGGAAGTGCTGGAAAAGAAATTTCTGAGAGCTCTCATTCCTATGTTTATGACAGAAAGATCATTCTTTCATGTAAAGTGTCAGGTAGGAATGGCTTGACAATGGGACACACGAAATGTTGTCCACTAGTGCTCTTTAAGAGACAAACAGGTTTCATAAGACAGTAACATTACTGGGTTTCAAACTGGTTGTTTTCAGGATTTTGTCAAGAGATAGCATTCCCCAGCTCTGCTCTTTGAAAAAACCAAAACAATTCAACCAAACAAAAAAAACCCCAAACACATAAAAACCTCAGAATAATTTAGTTAAAATGAAAGAACATCACCACTGAAATTGCTATGACAGATCTGAAATACAATGCTCTAAAACAGCTTAATTTTCAGCAAACCTTGTGCAGATGCTACATAGATGACATTTCTTACACTATCATAAAAGTGATAAAAGGCCCACAATGGAGGTATTCAAACAAACAATAACAAGAGATCACCTTCACTAAAGACTAGGAGAGACTTTCTTTTTTTGACAGTTATTTACATGCAAGGGAATGAACTAAGGACTGATCTAATATGAAATAGTTTTGAGATAAGTACCACACTAAACAGTGCAAAGAAATTCAAGCCATTTTCCTATAGCTTCACTAACATGGGATGCTTCTCTTTTTCTTATTGATTTGCTCGTTACTCTGATATAATAGAACTGCACTAATTCACGTTAACGACTGGGAGGCCAATCGCAAATTACCAGACCTTGCAAATTAGCAAGTAAGCAAACAAACGCTATTAAAAAAATCAGTCAAGGGTATCACAGCACATAATTTACTTTGTTCATTTATTTTTCAAAAGTCTAATTTAGTCTCCTAACACTCCACAACATACCAGTGAGAGCAGCAGGCAGAACAAGCAGAAAAGGCCCCACCATGGATGTCTGTTTATTGGGGTTTGCAATCTTGTCCACTCAGCCTGTTTGAAGAGCTAAGACTGTGGTCCTAGAGACATTCAGGAGAATAAAAATCACGATGGCACCACTACTGCGTGCTGGAATCTGCACGTAAGCCAGTGAGTGACACACGCCTGAGGAGGATACCTATTAATTCTTTCATCAAGCCAAATAAAACATTTTCTTATACCATCCTAGAGCCTGGCTTGCATTTAAGGGGTGCTTGAAGTCTGATAGGTCAAAAGACTGATGCCTCCTTCCCAGTTCATACAGTGCACTGCTCACGGTGTTGAACACTCGTATCAGAGAAGGCAAAAGAGGCAGCAAGGACTCCCAGCCCAGTCCTCCCTTTCTCTCACAGTGCTCCCTGTGCTAGTCACACGCCTTCTGCCAGCCAGTGCTGAAGAGATCAAAGAGCAGTCCGCCGCAAAAGGAGCCCCAACCAAACTGTGATTTCAGTTCACCCCACAAGCAGCCCAGCAGCAGCACAGCTGTTGTACATGTGTCTAGATTGCTTCTTAGAGGACACCTGTAAGAGAGACTCTTGTTTAGCTATTTCTGCAAAGATCCTGGGCTTCATGATGCAGCTGGACCTGCTTTGAGAGCTGGCTATTGATATCTCCTTGGAAGAAGCTATGCTGCAAAGGGAAGCTCAGGACATGCAGCATCTTCTAGCTCCTCAGCACTACAGCAAAGGCAGGACAATTACGGTGCAGAGGGCACAATTTTGTTCAGCTCATACAGTAAATTGAGTCAGGTTTAAGGAGTGAGGTGGTTATTTTTGGAGCAGATTCTAGGATGATAGTGCAGGTCCTGCCTGTATGTTAACATCTGACCTCTGGGTCTGTCTTTGCAGCAGTATATACATCCGACATGATAACAATACCCAAGTCAACCAGGGAAAGTTTTTAAAATATATATTGGATTTCTGATCTCCTTGAGGAAATTATTTTGACCTTATATTGCTGAATGTTCCCCCACAGTTATACTGCCAGAGCTCCTTTGTGGTATATAAGTTTATTAAAGAAAAAAAAAAAAAAAAAAGCCTGTTGCAGATTTTCTGATCAGAACCTGGTAATGCAAGTCAGAGGCTTCTGTTCAGCTGATTCAGTGATAGCTCTCTTCAGCAGGGAGAAATTACTTTTGTGTAAGAAGCAATACCCAGCTTGTTTCAAACCTCAGCCTCTGGCAAATCTGTCATAGCAGGAGACATTCCCTGTTTCTTTGACAGATTGGCCTGCGGCTGAAAGTTAATCTAACATGTCAGAAAAAGTATACAGTAGGTAAAGAAAAAAGCCAAAGCTAAGCCTCTCAGCATTTTACATCAGGGCATATTTGAAAGAAATACCCATTTATAGACAGTAAAAACATTGTTCTAAGTCTTCAAAATAAAATAAAAAGAAGGCATAAAGATATGCTAGCAATAAAAATAAACATTAAAAAAAAAGCTTACAGAATGAATGGACAGGAATCGGTAACCTACATCAAGATTAAAAAAATTTTCCCACCATCCAAGAAACTGAAACTGCTCAGTTTTGCTATTACAGATCAATTCTCTTTCTCCTTACCTCTTGGAGTGCCAAATTAATAACCAGTTTCAACTATCATAATGCATAAAAGCATGAATTTTGGCTACTACAACAATAAAATTTTAAAATATATGTTAAAAAAAAAAAATCACACTTGCCAATGCTATATTTTGTTGTTGTGATTGTTTTACATATCGCTGCACTCAGCAGCCCAAATTTGCTTCAGTTTATCTATTCTTTCTTGCTGATAAGGTCCCTGAACTTATATAAAGCATCGTTCTCAGAAATGCACAAACATATAAATACATAGAAGCTTTCGCTTTAAGCTGTGCCCCAGATCTTGGGCAAAGTCAAATGGCTTGCTGCTGGCCAGCACTAGTCTCAGAAAGCCAAAATGAGCCAGAACCACGTTCTCTGTGGGAAATGTGGTGTTATCAAAAGTCTGAACATTTTGCAAGCATAGTTCAATGACTGCATTCCCTTGACAAGTACTGAAGCAAGAAATTTTTATGTTATTTTGTTCCAGTGATCTGATTTTCAGTTGCACCAAAACTGTAAGATTATTTTAAATTACTAAATGAATGTCTCAAAAATTACTTTCCATTCAATGAAAAACCTTGGTACTGTGGGGAGAGGGCTGGAAAGAAGGGTCTAATAGAGAATGAAAACACATTTAGCAGTGTGAGATTTTCCCAGGGGGTTTTATTTGCAGACAGCCACATACAGACCATTAAAACAGGATGAAATACTGTATGCTTATCATTATTCTAAATATTTAAGGAAATTTTCATTAAAACTTCTCATGTTGCCAACTTTCTTAGGCAAAGCAACGCTCCTGATTCATCTGTAAAGGGTTTATATTAAACTAATTTATATTAAGCTGTGAGAAAGGAGTGTTAATCTTTAATCTTTGTATCATTTTGTAAGCTGAGAAGAATACAAAGAATGAAGGAGCTCACCAACCAGTCTCAAAGTTGTGTTAAGGCTGTGAATGACCTTTCTCATTGTCACCTGAAGCACCATGTTCCACTTTTCGGGTCTTTAACTCCCTATTCCAATACCCTGACAGTTTTTCTCCTAATCCACTAATGCCAAAATAAGGGCAATTGTTAAAGCAAAGTGTGTTTTGTACCAGATGTCATTTGCTGTAATTTGGTTATTTTTCATTCCCCTGTGCACGGCAATGGAAGGTCAGCCCATCTCTACAGCTCTGCTCCCTGCTGGACACTCCTGAGCTCGCACTGCAATGGACAAAGCACAGTTCACAAGCAAGTTCTTTTCTCAGCACAAATCATGCTGCTGAAACAGCAGAAGCAGCAGATCTGGGTTATATCTGGAAGAAGGCAGAAGAGCCAAGCCAGGAGATGAAGGAGCCGAGAAGGCAGCAGGAGGTATCAGGAATGTCTAGGGAGGAAGGCACCACCTCAAGCCCCTTTACTGCTTCTTGCATCCATGTACCTCCTGGCTTGGTGACACTCTGAGTTCCTCCTGACCTCATGTGACAGAGTGGTTGCCTGTCCTGTCACTTGTCCCTGCTCCTTAGTCCCAGGTGAAAGAAAAACTGGAAAACAAAGAAAGTGACTAAGTCTAAAGCAAGAGCAACAGCATCATACTTTGGGCTGAGGCAAGCCTGGGAGGCTATTCCAGACCCCCCAGAGATGGGGGATCAGGCCAAGCTGGATGAGCAGCAACATTCAGGACAAGCGTGTAACGTCCCTGTTCTGCAGAGCACCTTCTCTCCCGGCCAGTCCCGTCAACCACAGCAACCTCTGCCCTGCCACCTTCTCCTAGTGGCTCTGCAACAGTGAATCAGTCAAGTACCTCCCACTGCGTTTACAAGTCTCAAATAAGGACGACAGTGGGGGCAAGGAAAAATTTTAAAAGTTAAAAATGTTTGAGAAACAGACTCTTACTGGCTTCTACAATGACTAAATAAATCTTTAATTAAATGCTTTCCAAATTCTGCTTGAGCACATCTTTTGAATCTCTGAGGATAATTTCATGAATGGCTGGAAGCACTTTGAAAACGTAAAACACTAAGCATTGTTCTTTTTATAATGTGTGTTTTGAAAAATTGACCAGGCTCATATAAATCTAATAAATGGCAGCTTTCCAGCCTGATAGCTTCATAATGGGTATCTTGGCCTTTCGAGAGTCTTTTTTTTAATCCCTCAGAGAGTATAAATGTGCAATTGCATGTGAACTATCAGCCTTGGGAAGGAGGAGGTTCCCCATCATGTTTTGCTGCTAGCAAGCTGCTTCTCCTAATGAATGCACTGATCTTTATCCTTCCCATTATGATTTTTCAGGGGAGTATTTGTGACAGCAGGCATGAAGAACTGCATCTGCTTTTGTGTGTATGTTGTTCCCCTGCCATTTTGGGAGAAGCTACAACATACAAAGAAAAAAAACAAGCAAGATTTCTTCTTCAGATAAAAAGAGATAAATATGAGTATTAAGAGTTACCCACCGATGTAGCTCTCATGCAACTCACAGAACAAGTTCCAGTTGCATACCATGTGAAACAATTTCCACAAGCTAAGTCCAAACTTCAAGAGACAGAAATTCACAGACTCTAATAGTACCGAAGGTCAGCTTCAGTTCCTCTTTTAGATGAGTTCTCCTGCGGTGCACTTGTAGCGCTGCACTGGCAGATTGTTTGAATGAGCCCACATCACAGAGATTACGGATTTTGCACGCTTCGTATCATATGATTCTTCAAAATAATCGCTAAATACTTCATCCATACTCCAATAGTCAATAATTTTGACAGTCATCAGCAAGCAACGGGGTCATATTATCAGCCAATCGTCACTGCCAAAATTCAGCATCACACAAGTGAAAATACAGGTGTTCACATGGGGAGGAGAAGACACTTCACAGTGAAGTCTTTGTGATCTACCTGTGTATTGCTCACTGCCCTCTCCTGCAATAATCTGGGTGGAAGCCACTGCAGGAACATGCGTGAAAACTGCATGAAGAGCAGAGGTTAGGTATTATGGAAGTTTCTGAGGTTTCAAATCTTCAGCTTTCTGCCAAATCTCAATGGAAATTTATGAAGGAGTATCCCGTAAAGTTATTACAGTTCAATCTAAGTGTCTGGTTTTCACTTCAATTATATGCTATACATGCACAAAAAAAGCTTTAATGTGAAAAGCTGCTTCCAGTTTAGAAGCAGGGGGAATTAAAAAAAAATAATTTTTTTTTTTTTAAAAGGTGGGGAGGATGAAAAGAAAACAAACAAACAGAAAAAAGCCCACAAAATATGACAATGAAAACAAAAAACACAAACAAACTGAAAACACAAACAAAAAAACCCCACCAGCTTTCAATTCCCAAAAGGTGAGATAGGAATGACATCACCAGAAATTTTTCCAATTTTCTACCAAAACAATATCCCTAATCAACCCAGTTTGGCAAGACATTTTAGTTCATGTGCAACACTTACCCCAGGAAAATAGATTTCTGTCAAGAGTTTTGGACTGGCTTTGGCAGACCCACTACTCCCCAGAAAGAAGGGCTGATACACTACTGGCACAGACACTGTGGCTTTTGGTTACTGGAAAGAAACCATGTGAGCTACATAAACCCAAATGAGCAAAAAGAAATGAAAACAAGACCCATCATCTAAAAGTTCAGCCCAGACATGATCGTTGGCTGTGCACCCTTCCTATCCCACAGGGAGCTTCCAACCCCCAAATCAGAGAAAAACATAAGGCGTTGGCCAGGGAGCTAAGCAGTATTCATAAATGCTGAAACACAAGGTTGTCTCTCAAAGGAATAACCACCTTAAGAGCTACTAATTTTAAGCCTTAATCTTCTACTTTGGAATGGGCTATAGCCTCTGGCAATTTATAAACGAGCTGTTATCATTTTATACATCAGATATACAACAGGCACTATCTAGTTACTGTGTCCCACTTCCCCATGTGAGGCAGAGGGTCTAAACCAAACTTCTCAAAGATCCTTGTCCTTTCAGTCAGAAATACCAGCTTTATAGCAACTGCTGCCAGCTACAAAAGCAAGTCAGATTGGCATCAACAGAAGAAAAAAAAAGATTTCCCCTTAGGATACTGCTCCCAAACACTCCCAGCAAAAACCTTTTTCTTCTAAAGGCTTCCTCTTGGGATGAAACAAGTCCAGAGCTTTGTCTCCTGTGGGTTGGCATTTACAGCAAGAGCAGAGGAGCTCATATGAGGAGTCCTTTGATTCCAGGAGAACAGTTGCAGCGCTGTCAGCACAACACATGTGACTTTGCATGTGTCTGAGTAAGAAGGGAGCAACAGATGTGAAGAGGAGATCACTGCAATAGGGAAAGGATCCTGATTCTAGGCTGAATGCACAGAAGGTGTCACAGTGCAGCTTGTTTCAACACTCCTTGGTTTTGGTTTCTAACATCACAGGCTAAATCAATTTCCCCCTTCTAGACAGAGCTGGAAGAAAACGTTAAGTAAAATGTCTTTGTCATAAAGGATATTACTCCCCTGCAGTGCCAGATGGGTCCACAGACATGCAATTTATCCAGTATCAGGAGGTGAATAGGGGGTTAGCAAAACCATTTTCTCACTGCTCTCTTAAGCCTTTTTTGCTTTTGCTATCCTAGGTGAAGGTTCACGATTTCAGGCTTTTCCCATATTGCAAGAATTAGAACCCCAAGCAAGCAGACAGGGCAGGAAGGCAGTGCTTACACACAATAACATAAGGGGGAAGGACAGCAGAAAGGTGATAGCTAGAAGTAGCTACCCTAGCTTAAGAACTACTTCCTTTGCCTGTAGAACTCCTCCCAGTTATCCTGGGAACCTGGCCAGATTACTCTGGTAGACCACACACAGCCCACGGGTGAGCAGCCTTTGCCTTGAAAAACTGACTTGAATTATGAAACCCTCTCTTGAAAGCGTCGTCAAAGGTGCCAGGCTTGAAAAATAATGATGCACAGCCCTGTCTTCATTCAGCTGCTGTGTTTTGAGTGGCTAGTTTAGCCTAGCACACGAAGTCAGCAGACCGTTGTTGGAGGGAAAGTGCAGAGCTGTAGGAGGGGAATTACAAAACTCACCAGATCCTAGCCTGCTGGCTGGATCACTTCCAGAATAGAGGGTCTGTTTTATTCACACGCACACGTATGCATTTCCCACCATACTTCAAACCTCCCTGCCAGGTCCACTTTTTATGAATGAATAAGGTATTGAAAACAGCAGGAATCCTGCTTTCACAAGGTCCAGAAATGGGAGAATTCTTGTGAATCTCAAATCCTGCCAGGTAAGAGAAGCCAAGGGACCACACAATGCACACTGGATGAGGCTGAGATTACTGTTAACAAGCTCCTAGGGAGGCAGAATTTTGTCAGTCACACACTGCAGCACGCATTTCTGGAAGCATCCTTTAAATATCATGCAGAAAGGACTATAATTTGATTGCAATGCAAAGCTGTGCTTTCTTTGGGTACCCAAAGTGCTAAATGACTTTGCAAGCATCCAGAGCAGCACAGCTGTACTACCAGGGCCTTCCAAGTGTCTTACTGTGGTAGTGACCCTGTTTCTCTAAAATCTCACAGCCCATGGACACTATCTGGTTCAATGTGGGCTGGAGCTGTTTTAAGGTGGACCTCACTTCTCCAGCTCTTTATCCTTACTCTGTAGTTCACAGAACACCACATACATCCCTGCATGAAACACATGGAACTGGATTAGTTTGATCTAAAAGTGAATTGTTCTAACGTGCTGGACTGTGAAACAGTGTGTTCCCTTACACCAGCTCTGCTGCAGGAAGGCAGAGGGACAGCAGCAAATCGCTCTGGGCAAGTACACCTAAGTTGCTGCAGCTGTTTGTTGGGGTACACAGAAGCCACAGCAGTCAGCCTTTTCTTGGCAAAGAGCAACAGGTTTGATGGCTCAGTAGTGGGCATGTCAGGCCACAGAGAGAGACTGAAACCAGCCACCCTGAGAAAGAAAAGTGTAAAACAAAATCAGGGAAATTTGCAGTCCAACAAGCACTTTGGATGAGGGGAGACTTGGTCCAAGGCAGTAACCTGCAAGTCTGCCATTAGTAGAAAGACCTAAACATTTTCCAAGGTTGCCTTCTTAGACATGGAAGAGGATTGCTGCTGGGGACACATGAATCACTTCCCATCCTCATTTTTCATACCTTTCAGGAATGTTTTCCCCTTGTCTATCTAAATTCATTTTTGCAAAATACTTGACAGCCTGGCATAAACTTGATATACTTAGTTTAGTTCTTGCTAATTACAAAGCACCTCAGCAACTGATTGTACTCTAATCAAATTCAGAAAAGTTCTCAGTAAGAAATTGTTTGCATCAAAACAATGAGTAAAACTTTAATTTAATGTTTATAATACTTTTTCACTGCTCTTTTGTCTACCTACCATGAGAGGGTAGCAGGTGGTTCAATGGAAGAAATAAAAACTTCCTAGGAAAAGGAAGTTTCGTTTTCTAAAGACAAAAACTTTTTCCCATGCCAGAAACATCCTCCAAGAAAGTCTTGCTTAATAAAACTGTAACTGTAGTGAAAGCCCCTACTGTCTTCCTGACAGGGCAATAAAAGTCTTAAGTTGTCAAGGAGAGTCATCAGAAAACAGTCATCATAGTGACTTGCAACTGTCAGGACCTGAGTTAAAATCCAAAACTCAAAATCCGTCTCAAAATGTGAGTCAAGGTGACAAAAGCTAGGCAAAAGGCTCAACAAATACCGATCTACTCTGGAATAAGGAGACGAAAACAAAACAAATCAAGCCTAAAATCACCAAACCAAAACCACAGTAGAGAGGCCAAGCTAAGCAAGATGAGGCTTAACTTCAACCCTGACAGCAGTCAGCCATGACCCACTATCACCACTGCTTCCTCGCAGTGTAGCATAACTGAAGTATTTGGCATCAACCCACCTCTCAAGGAGTTTACTTTCACTGATCTTGAGTGAAGGATCCAGAAGTAATGAAAGTATGAGATTCTTGAACTTCCAGCCACAGACAAGATCAAGAATCCTGGTAAAAACACAACTGAGAACAACAGTTCTAAAATAAACTAAAGATAGGGGATCACATGATTTCTTGATGTTAATAATCCTTTCAAGAACTTAATAAATCTTTGTATTTAGAAGTCGCCATCAAATAAAAAACATTTGCTTTCAATGTGTATGAAACATATATATCTACATATAGGCAAGTATCTCTGATGTGGGATAATTTAGAAATAAGAAAGGCAGATGCATATGCAAGAAATCCTAATAGTCATGTTAAGTTGCATTTTCTAAGAAATACTCAAAACATGGACCTGGCAGTGCGACGTATAGCTTTAGAGTTCCTCACAAAGCTCTGAATGAGCTCAGTCACATCACATTACCAGATTAAGGCCTATTTTTAAAATCTTAAAACAAAACAGCCTGCAGGATAATCTTAACCAGAATCAAGATGAAACCAAGTTTAGGTTTCAATAGTACAAGTACTTTATCAGGCAGAAAAAAGGCAAGGCTCAGTTACTCATTCACACTTGAGATGTATCGCTACACACTAATGGTGGAATGAAGTGAAAACATTTTGTATATCATCCCCGAGCTCTAGGTTTGTAATCACACAGTTAATACCTGAATCCACATTTGTTGTTTGAAACTGTCTTTAATTCCATGCTGTCTGGAGGGGTTAAAGCCATCTGAGTTGGTTTCAGAAATGGACAGCTACAGTGAGAACAACTAGTTCCCCAGACTGCTTAGCCATTGATAACTAATCTTGTTTCCTGCCTTTTTCCCCTCTCATTCTTTCAAATCTGGGCTTCAGAGGATGCAAATGAAATCATTTCACAGGCTTCAGTGCCATTTTTGCCATATCACATTAAAATAGTGGCATGACAAGAACTTAAAAAGAAATGTTGTGCAACAGAAAATGTTTATGCTCTATTGATACAAAACTTTGCGTCTGGTTCAGAATTTCCAAATATTAAAATATTTGATACAGCATTACAGATTATTTGAAATAAGACAAAGATGTTTATGAAATATTGTCGATTCAGCTGGCGTTTTGAAACAAAATACAGCGAGTGCTTCTGAGTAAATTACCACGTACTTATAGCACTCAGTATGTAGCATTTCAGAAGGACAATTTGAAACATGTAAGAGAAAATAGACCAGCATTTACATTGCTAGTTACTAAGCTCAGTATCAAGCACATTTGGGGTTTCCGTTAAAAAACCCCACCCTAGCCAACAAACAAACAAAAAACAAAACCAGCCAAACAAACAAAAATAAATCCACAAGCAAACAAACAAACAAACCAACCACCACCAACAACACAAAAGCTTTAAAGCTATTTCCCTCTGCTTGGATACTCAAGTCTCAATTCTCCCTAACCACAGAGCAGTTCATGGTTTTTCAAGCTCAGGTAAGACCTTGTAACAGAGCAGGCCTGTTTCCTCAAACATACACAAGTCCTACATAGGTAACTAAATGCACTGGCACCACTTTGACCTTTTGGTCAATTTTACAAAAGGAGAAAACTTGTCTGTATGTCTACTGTAAATATTTACATAAGCATATTCTGCAGACAGAAACCAAACAAGATAATTCTGTCATATGCAACTCATCAAGGCTGCACACACTTTGCAAGCACGATTCTGAGAATGCAGTGGTTTTGATAGATTTAAAAATATCAACAGCCATTCGACTATTACAATTTATATCACAAGGAAAAGAAATGCAAATAAAGCAAAGGAATTAACTTACCAATACTACTGACTGCTTCTGCCTTAAAAATTAATTACCTTTAGGACCCAGAAAGGGTATTAGGCAAGTTCTGGCATTTAGAGAGAGAGACGGAGGGAGAGAGGGAGAGAGAGGGCATGAATTATAAATGCATCTAATTTGGCTGTAATACAAGCTGCACATGTGGACCAGGAAGTGTCCATGGCCCACAGTGTGTAAGCTGTCACCAAATTGCATTTTGCTAATAATTCATACCTGTAGCCAGCAAATTAAGCCAGCCAAAGTGCCACCTACCCAGGAAGCTATGCTGACTGTGTTTAGATATCAGTTAAACAGCTACAGCTTGGGTTTTGCTTAATATGGTTTCTCTTAAAATTTTGACAGCTGGCTGAATGCTCTAGTAGGTTTTAGCCAAATTATTGCAAGGTTTCAATTTTCATCTTAAACCCTGCAGATGGGCATGTAATCTTATTATGCTAATAAATAATCAGCACTTTCAAGGTCAACAGAGATAAAAAAACTGTACAAACCAAAATTATAAAGAAAAGTCTTAAGCAGGCACAAGTTCTAATTTATTTCACATTGATGCTGGACATTGTTGGTCAAATAAATGTTGTTTTGCTTTCATTTCTGCCATTCATTTTGATATCCTGAGGTATTGTCACCAGCAGGAGGAGAACATTAGTTGTAATGGAATATTTGCTTTCTGAGAGCTCTTCAATTCCCCCGATATTCTCACTGCATATTTGGGTGTGCAACGGTCAAGATATACCTGAAGCAAACAGAAAAACCTCATCTGTTTTACATGCACAACCTTACTGTCTGTTCTAACAAGCTAGTTATCAGAGAACAAAATATTTAGGAGTATCTGTCTGTGATTGATTCTATTTCATACAGAGGATTATGGTAGTAACTATCATTTACATACATAGATAAATTGCTAGATCCACAATGACCAAGAAACCTATTTTATTAACAGAGTAGATTCTGTCCCTTCAGAACTCGATACAGCATCAGACCTTAGTTCTTTCTGCTGCCAACACATGGGACACATCACATCAGTTAAAAGGTGGATGTTCTCATAATGTCAGTCTGATATAGGCATATAGTATAAGATTTTAGGCAACAGAGGAGAGTAGTTTTCCCACACTGGTCAGCTTTTAAATCAGATTATTTTCCAAACTCAAAAAAGATACTTTACTATCTATTAATCTGACATAGTTAAAGTCTGGGGGTTTTACTGACTAGGACAAAAAGGAAAAAAAAGCAAGGAAAAAGTACAAATGTTCATAAGCACAGCTGCTGATTAATAACCACTCCGCTTGCACCGGAGATTTGTCTGCAGTTGGATAGTGCTCCCAAGCATCTGGATCTCTATTGGCAGCTTTGAGATTAGGTACTAAAGGTCACCAGGATTTGCTTTGTCAAATTTTCTCTCATGAAATATTTTAATTATATAGCATATCACATTCTGTGCAGGAGAAGAAAATCAAAGTAAGGTACTTGAATGCACAGATGTGATCATCTAGGCAATCCTGGTCCAGCAGGGGGGATTGGACTAGATGATCTTTCAAGGTCCCTTCCAATCCCTAACATTCTATGATCTGATCATCTATTCCCTTCACTATGCATATTTAATCTCTATAAAAATATACATGTATAAGCATCTGTATAGGCCTATCTATGATCAACATTGGTATGGAATTAAGAATTTATTTTTTTCCTTGAAACTGTTAACAATAATTAAATATCATTTGCACGCTGCACTTGTATGCACTCCAGTAGGGAACGTAGAATGAGGCAGCATATGACAGCAGCAAGCTCTAGGGAGACAGGGTTACTCCACTAATAAATCCACCCGGACTTCAACAGATGCCATCTCCTGTCAAAGCTATTAGAAAACACTTGATCATTTGCTCCTGTTTTGTTTGCCATGTACAGCATAATCAAGAAAATGACTTCTCAAGTAACACTTGTCTTTAGACATTACAATTCTTTTACCCCTACACAGAACATCAACACTGTCCTCATTTTAAAGGCCATGGATATGGGAGGGAATTGCTAAATTCATCCAGCCGGGCATCAGCAGAGCCAAATAACTGTGCTCCAGGGTCCCATCCAGCAATGGTGCATTTGTTTATGACACTGCTCTCTGTGCTTTGCATGGTCACTGTCTCTGGGTAGCCATGAAGTATCCACCTACACACACATATAGACTCTCACAGCACGTATCTGCGTAGCAGTTGTATAACAAAACACAGAAGGAAGCAGTGGGGTGAGCTGCCGAAAGGCAAGAAGAAAACAGATCTGCTCAGGAATTAACAAGATAATACACATGTGCCTGGAGCAAACACCAAACAGCTACTCCACAGCACTGCTTCAGAGACCCACCTCCCTCCTTTCCTGTGCCAAGCAAAGGCTGCTAGCAGCACAAACCCTAGCAATCACAGTGGATGTAGAAAAATCACAAAGAATAGTATGTACTATTTTTCGCCCCCCTCCGAGTCATCACAAATATTCAATACAGAAAACTCTTCCCAACTTTCAAAAGCCACAGCACACTAATTATGGTTAGAGAAGCATTCACTATACACTGTTGCTTTACCTGTCGTAAATCTTTACTCCACCACTGGATTTTAAAGACATGCTTGGCATGACTGCTCAACAAGATCTGGCTGAAGATCTTAACACACTCATTCTGCATGAGTACCAGCTGCACAGAAATTGCAGCCACAGCACTCAGCCAAGCATGAGCCATGCCCATCATGTCAAGAGCTCGCTGCCTTGAAAAAGGCAAGACAGCAACAACCTTGGCCCTTAAGGCAACAAGTACTAATCATCAGCTGACACCAGCAAGTCCTGTTTTCTAGCAAAGTGCTTTCATTTTTGTACATGTCATCTCAAGAATCATCAGATTTTTAATTGCTTTATACACTGCAATGATGGTGCCAAGGACCTTTATCTTGAACTTGTAAATAAATCACTGGTCTTGCTGTGTAATAACATCAGGAGGAGACATTGCTAACCATGGCTGAACACTACCCACAGTATACCTGTCAGACAGAAAAATCATGTCAACTTATTTTTATGTGAAGCAAGCACAAATTTATTGAGGCAAAAAAAAGGAAACTGCAGAACTTTATTGCTTCTATAATCATTTTCTGTTGTCTGATTCTCTCCTGTTTGACTGCACACACAACTGCCTATAAACATCAACAGGAAGCAGATGACAACAACTTGGGGAGAGGGGGGAATAACCTTCATTAATCTTCCCAACAGCTTTTGAAACAACTCTTTTTTCCCATACTTTTGGATAATCTATGTGGACATAAACTATCTGAAAAACAGCTTTAGCCTTTAAACTCTCAAAGAGTAAGTAGGTATGGATTTCCTTATAGCAAAGGATACCACCTCCTACTTTAAATAGTTTTTAGATCAACACACGCAAGTGCTCTATGATCAACAATTTGCACCTAAACACAAATACCTGGAAAAGTAGCTCTCTCAACCCTGAAAACACACACAAAAACCCCCACACCTCAAAGCATAAAAATCAGGGCAGCTGTTCCACATATGAATTAGATTCAGCCCGATTTCTCACAAGACACCAGAGGAAGGTGGCTTCAAAAATATGTAAAAATATAGTCAGAAATAGAAGAGGATAGTTAGCTTGTGTTATGCAGAAGCACAAAGTCTCATGCACTAGCTACACCAGATGAAAGTATGCACAGGACACTCTGAAAGAGCACGCAGCTCACAGATGATACACGAAGGGTATCTGTATCACTGAGAAAATTATTCCTCCGTAGGTACCATTTCAGACTGATACCACAGCCAGCTATAAACCTCTCTCAGAATGAGATGTATCTTTTACTTCTCAATTTCAACACAAATAAAAATTACTCTGTTTTCTTTCCCTATGACTGATGTGGATTTCACATGGGTCCAATGCTTTGTAAGACATGACAAAGCGGGAAAAATCTACAAATATTTTGCGTAGCTCTACTTGACTGTCTGAGACAGCTTGCTGTAGGTAAGATCAAAGAGGGGTGTAGGAGGAGTCTGACAGCAAAGAAAAACTATGACATCGATAAGGAGAACCCCAACAAACATTTAACTACAACAGACAGACTATTAGCTGTGAAGAAACAACCTGCCTGAAGCTAACAGCTTTGTGGCTGCTTTTCCAAAGCTAAAGGAAGAGATACAAGATAAATAAACAAACAAACCTAACAAAACATTGGTCTGTTAGAGGAAGGGATGAGCAGGGCTAACACAGGGACATTTTCAGAGCACGCAGCAGTCAGCAGCCAATCCAACCTGCAAGAGCTGGAATCAGCTGGCATGTAAACAGCACAGAGAAAAGGTAAAGAGGCAGTAAATGCAGAGGCCCTTCCCTTGGTTACTTTTCATTATTTCAGGCTTTTCATGGATAAATCACTTTGGTTACTCTACTGGGAACAACTGCTTTAGCAACAGATAGCAAGACACCGAGGCAGGTGAGGAAGGTAGCCATTGATACAACACAAGAGCATCTTAGCATCTTAAGAGCACAGGAGCATGCAGGCTTGAGACCTAGAGGCAGTTCAGCCACACAGAGCAGAGCTCAGCCACAGCCAGCTAATGGGAAGTACTCCCCTCATGTGCACTGAGGCCAGACCGTGCAAGCCAGTCCAAGCCAAAGCATGTCCCATGGGCCCATCAGGAAACAAACTGTGGTTGTAAGCACCCAGCTGAGTCCTTGTAAATCTCTCCATATGAGCTGCCACAGGACAAAGAGAGCAACACTACTCTGATTTGTTACCCCTTTCCAAGGAGGTGCAAGAGGCATACAGGTGTTAACTGCTCTCTTTCCTACCTGCTTGCCTTCTGCAATGAAAAACATTTCACACCTCCCTTGGCACAGAAGCAACGTGATGACTTTTATCTGACCAACAGGATTGGTTAAATGCATCCTAGAAAACTCGAGAGTACTTCTCAATGAAGAGCAGATTGATGCTGCTCAGGATAGTCAAATGTTTTGCCAGTTTTATTTGTATTCGAGCTCGTATAACCCAAATTTTATAAAATGAAGTGTTTTTTCCCAAAATATATATATATGAAGTTCTGTTGCCATGTGTTCCCTTGTCAAGCACCTCCCTTACCATGCTTTTTTGCTGCTGGGCCCAGGGCCAGAACAGTTCTGCTTTCCAGATTCCAGTCTTGGTTTTCCTCTGGATGAATATTGGAGGGAGCAGATTGACAAAAGACAATGCAGCGAAACCCTCTTCAGGAGGAATGAAGGTCAAAGCGTTGCATGGCAGCAAGTTTTCAGCTCCACCAGCAGTAGTAGAAACATTATGACATGTTCTGCATAGATAATGATTGCAGTTTATATTCACATACATTTGCAAACACTATCCTGGTAATATGACGAACAACTGTGAACTATGCTTTGAAAGCTCTCTTCCCTGAGCAGCTGGAAGAACACTGGTCTCCCAATCCTCAGGCAGGTCATAAAACATAAGACTTACTGACAGCCTGAAAAAATCTCTGTCGCAGTACTATCTATACAACAGAGACAGCTTCTTACAAGCCATTGCCAGCCCCATGTTGTAGGGAGATCTTTATGTTGTCAACTTAATAATGCAATAAAAGGCAGAGGAGAGCTTTAGTTATAAGTATCAAAATATAAAATTCTACCACAGATAGTGCTGGGAAGATAAAGCCTCTTCTCACAGACTAGAAGTGACAGCTTTGCATTAGAAAGCAGCAGTAGATATTCAAAAGCTCCAGGAAAACCTGTAGTAAAGGCACCAAAAATCAAAGTGCAGCTGCTCTTTTTACTGTTTAAATCATTATATATTAGCAACAAATCTTGTTGTTGGCCAACACTCAGAAATGGCATATGGCCAATAAAAGGTTCAGTGGAGTTTTCCATCTGTCACTGAAATCAGCTATGGCTCCAGCTCGTACGTAGTAAGTTTAGTGTCATAATTATTTGTGTACTAGACGTCAGCCATTCAGTGTAACATAATCATTTGACTGCACGATTTGCTAAATATACTGCCCAAGCAAAGCACTACATAACCACGTAACTGAAATGCATGAGCTGCATTTAGAGTGTGTAACGTAGCACTAACAGGAGGTAAGGGTGTGAATAGACGGTTGCTCTTGCCACAATAGGTTATGCAAATAGAAACACGCTAATATATCCTCTTCAGAGGTAACAGAGACTTAAGAGACAACCATGCTCTTATTAAAATCCAAGTCAAATGCATGCGAGACAGCAAGCCAGTGAGTGGTCAACCCACCTTTTATTGTACGCCTGCTTGTTCATTATAAATACTAAGCATATGGATTTACTTTGCTGTCTTCACTGTCCTGCCAGCACAAGAAGGCTGACAGACTAAGCTTTAAACTATTTTGTTTCACTATAGATTCAGGAAATACCTTAGTAAGTGCACTGTCTGAGTTTTTTTCAAGTTTTTTCTAGAGCATTTTAGTTTTTAGCAGATATGGAAAGAACAATGATATTTTTTTCTCCCTTCCCCACCCCCCACAGCATTCTGGTGCTATGAATCCTGCACCAATAAATCTTTAGGGTTGTATTTAGATCTGGATTTTCCAGACACTGGGATTTATATTTCAATCAGCCAAGAGTCACAGTCTGCTTGGCCCCAGATTTGGGCGCAGGCACAAGCATATTTCTATTTTCTGGTCCAGTCAGAAAAAAAATGTAACATTTCCAAATGCAGAACTTTAACAAAGGGAGGGGAGGAAAAGTGTTCTAAGCTGTGCTGGAAGTCAAAAGCAAGAAGATTTTTGTTTGTGCAAGTTTGCAACAGTACTCTTTCTCTTCCCAAAGCCTCACTGCTCTGCATCTGCTCCAAGAGAACTGCCAAAGAAGTTTAGAGCTACTGGATCTGACCTGTGGCTGGCTTTTAACATTTGGAACCTGGGAAGCCGAGAGCAAGGTAAAGAGGGATGCAGGAATTCACTGAAACTTTTTATAATATTTAATAATCCCTTTGTGCTTTGGTCAGAGCTGGCACAACTTCACAGCAATAAGCTGATTTGCACACGGGCTCAAGGCTCCAACAGATGATTTAGCAGTTCTCAAGAACAATTTTTTGCTGCAAACAAGGTCATATCCATAGTGCTGTTTTGTTCATGAGAACAGGGAGGAGACTAAAAACAGGTTATCTTTTAAAACAAACAACAAAAACTCCACATCAAATAATGACAATAACCTAAGTGCTCAACTCGGATGCCTAAATATTAGTTACCTTGATTAGCAGTGAAATCTGTGAGTACTCAAGACACTCAAGTGAGGCTAGTAGACATAGCAGGACCTATTTCAGAGCAGCAGATGAAAAGCAGTTAGGATATCCTCAAGAATCCAAAGGTCAAACATCCACAGTTATGGAACTGGACTATAGTCCGTGATACATTCAAATTCTTGGACAGCCAACATCCCATTAAGTAGCTCCAGTATTCAATAGCTCAAGGACAGTTAAACTGAACATTTTAAAAGCCTGTTTAAATTTGCACAGTTTTCTTGATTGCTTCTGTAAAATTGAAAGAAATATTTAAATCAGGTAGCATATCATAAAAGCATTTCCAGGCAGGGCTTATGAAAGCTTTGAATCTTACATTGTCAATTATTTGTCCTGTCTTGAAGGTTAGAGATTGTGCAAATTATCTTACCAAAACCATCAACTCATTAGACAGGCAGGAGATTAAACTAGGCAAAAAGTTCAAGGAACTCCTTCAGGAAGAGACAGCTTTAAACATATCCCAGAAAGGAGCCAAAGAATACACAGTTTGTGCTGTAAGGATAGTGTCCCTCACCTTCAGTTAGAAGGGTCTTCAAAAGTAGGGACTGAGTAGAAGAATCAGAGTGGGCACACTTAATGGTCACTTCAACAGACTTCAAGAGAAAGGAGGGGGTTGGGAGTGGAGAAGACCAGACACAAAATATACATAAATACACCATTTCCCCACAGAATCCAAATAAAAATAGTAGGGAATTTAAAATAAAAAAAGAAAAAAAAAAATAGCAGCTTCCACTACCTAGCAAACGCCCAGTTCAGCTGAGTGCTGCCAAATACACTTCTATACTGCATTCATTAGCAGAATACAGGTCAGTGTCGCTGAATCCCAAGGAAGCACAGAGGTACACATTCAACTCTTCTCCAGGAGACACCACTTCATCCTTCATGTTGACCAGAGGACAATATTTGATCTCTCAATTTTCACAGGAAAATACAAGAACCCAACTAAAGCCATTCCTTGATTCCAAGTGATCTTGCCTTGGCTTCGATGGGCACAAATACCAGAAAAGCACAACAAGACTCTTCACACAGTCTTAGTACAGCCAAAGCTCACAAAGCTGAAGCTGTCACCACTGCTTCTCCTCAAACAGATGGGAAAATAATGGTGAAAAAAATCCTGTCCATTTACCTACAAATTTCTCAGTGAGGCAGATGAAATTCAGCAGCAACGGACTTCAGAAAGGAAAACACTAACTTTACAATTATAATGCCTTCTGAACCAGCTATTCTCATTCAAGTTGAGGGTACAGAGGGTCAGGAGTGGACATAACAGATCAGAGCCAAAGCATCTGAAAGCAGATCCACTAAATTCACCAGTTGTCATTAACAGAGCATCTATTCTATTCCTAGCTGACCCACTTGCATATTTCCCCACTGTTTTTTAATCCCTGCTGGTGGCTTTCAGCCTGTTATGCTGAATCAGTGATTCCTTCAGCCAGGCTCTAGTTGAGAAATCTTGGCAATGGGTGGGAACATCTAAAAATGATGCAGGAAAAGGTAAGCTGGGAATTGTTTGTGAAAAATGTTTATCAGTAAAACCAGTCAGTACTGAAACAGCTTTCTTGGAAAGCAGGACAGAACAGCAGCGGGAGACCTGGCTGCCATTTCCATCACCTGCTTTCAAGGAGAATGATCCATGGAAGATGCCATGTAAACTCGTATATACTGTGCACATTGTCTCCGTGGTTGCTGATAATATTTATTAGTGACAAGTGACCACAACATCATGATACTTCTAATGGCCAGGGAACAGATGCATAAGCTAGAAGCTTTTAAAATGGATGAGAAAACCCTAAATCCTAGAGAGTTCATGATATGTGAGAGTATGAAAAACATGTGAAATAGGATATAATAATTGCAACATAAGGATATAATAATTGTTCTGTCCTGAGGGGAAAATATTTCAGCTCTATCACATTAGTTCTTCTGTCAGCATATGCTTCTTGTGAAAGATACAGTATTATCTATATATTCTGTGCTAGC